>JAENPR010002866.1:0-38654 GCA_018135685.1 Themeda triandra | reverse complement strand
GAGCTTGGGGAGCGCTTTCAAGATTACATCCTCGAGTGTCCTCATCATGGCATGGAGAATTGGCTGCTTTTGCAGACATTCTACCATGGGCTTAGCAACAGCGCACGTGAGACGATGGATGCTGCTGCTGGAGGTGCATTCTTATCACTTACTATTCCTCAAGCCACAGCTCTTGTGGAAAAGATGGCATCCAACCAAGGTTGGAGTGAAGAAAGAAGACTCGCAAGAAGAGGTGGAGGAATGCACCCGGTATTTGAAGGAGGGAGACATGCGTACGCAAAATGGTTGCTAATGAAGAGGCTCGAGTGAGGAGAGCCCCGGAGAAGAAAGAAGTCATGCATATACATGATGCTCGCATGACATGTGAAGAGTGTGGAGAGATGGGCACACGAGGCACTAGCGCCGGCTATCAAGGAGGATGTGGAACTACCAACAACAACAACAACAACAATTACTATCGTCCCGCCAATCAAGGTTGGAATCAGCGGTAGAGGCCTAACTACTCAGTAAATTATTCAGGGCAACTATCAAGGCAACAACTCCTCCCGGCAATAATTACAACCGACGCCTTTGAGAGAGTTAGTGCGAACCAAGGCCAAGATGATGGACAATGTTGTCCAAGAAGGCGACATCAAATGACAAGGTCCTAAGAGACACTTAGCAGAATGAATGGATGGCTTCTCCAATGCCATCAAGAGTCGGCTTCAGACTTCAACAAGATACTTGAGTCGCGAGGTACAACGGCTTGTTAACCTTGCTCCCTCCACGGCCAAGGTAAGGCAGCGGGACAACCCAAGAGCTCGAAACTCAAAAATCTTGTTGATATATTCAATGTAGAAGATAGCCGGAGTGATCCATCGAAGGGGTCATGGATTGATTCAACTCGCAATCAAGAAGGGCGATCCGGGAGACCCAGGTCATTCCGATCTCCATTGGAAGTACCATTTCAATGAAGCAATGTGACTTCGGCAAGCATCAACATTATGCGAGAGTGATATACGAGAAGCTATTCGATGCCCCTTAGCATACACAACCATGTACTTACACGGCTTACGGGCAGTCACTCCGTGTTCCTTTGGGAGACACTCGAAGACATATGTGTACGAGTGGAAACTCGTATGTTCCAAAGCATTGCAGGTAGTGGATACAGGCGGTGATGAAAGGTCCCCTATCATTTTGGGACGACCATTCTTGAACACTGAGCTATCATATATGCCAACACCGCCAAGATCATTTTCAATATCAAGGGCAAGAGGGAAACCTTTTTCTTCAAGAACGAGTCTTTGCGGTTCGGACACCCTCATCCAACGGAATGCTGAGAAGAAGAAGAGTCGGTAAGAAGAGCAAGAACAAGAATAAGAAGACCAAGAAGACGGACGGTAAGAGGATGGTCGCTGGTCCACGAGCATGACCACTTACTCGGATCCCCACGTCTCGATCAAGAAGGATGACCCAGTGTCCCAACCATTCAATGCTCCATCAACGAAGCTCTTTCAATAAGGCCGTTTGTGACACAGGATCTCAAGGCGTCAACATTATGGCCAAGGTAACCTATGAGTATCTATGGCACTATGCCTTTGGAGCCTACCTATGCACAACAAGCAGATGGCAGATCGTAGACATTCCGCTCGTCGAAGGAGAAGTGAAGGATGTCCTCATCCGTATAGATGATCACTATGTCCCTACAGAGACTTTCTAGTCATTGATATGGGAGATGACTATGATCCTCCAATCATCCTAGGAAGACCATTCCTAAACACCACCCGAGAGCTATCATCTATATTGGAACGGAGAGATTCACTTCCACTTTCCCACCGAGAAGGTACGCCGCTACTTCAACAATAATTATATAATCACCGAGGAGCCCAAG
This sequence comes from Themeda triandra, assembly GCA_018135685.1. Lineage (NCBI taxonomy): Eukaryota > Viridiplantae > Streptophyta > Magnoliopsida > Poales > Poaceae > Themeda > Themeda triandra. The sequence continues at coordinate 36,784 of JAENPR010002866.1, read as the reverse complement.
AAGAACGAGAACAAGGAGAAGAGCAGCGTACCCATCGCCGTAACAAGAAGAACATCACTACGTAGATGGATGGGCCGATATGAGGAGAAGTGACAAGATATGAAGATCGATACCCAGAAGAGAAGAACATTGTAGAAGAACCCGAAGAGGTACCATCAGAAGAAAACCAAGTGCCCCAAGTAGCTTCTTCCTCAAGGTCATCCTCTCCAACAAAGAAGGTGTGGAAGGTAAAAGCAAAATCGAATCAATTCCTACACAAGAGGCAACATCTTCCTCGAGGCACCGGCCAATGCGCCCTTGAAAAATGAATGAACATGACAAGTCCATTCGGAGGACTTAAAACCACCGAACGCTACGCCAAGAGGTAACTTGGTATTTATCAGCATTACTTTTTCAGCATTATATCTTTTACCTTAGCATATTTATTTTCCTACTGCATCTTAGTTGCTTCATTATGTTTTTATCTCTACGCATTAGAAAAGAAAATAAAGATGTTTTGCATTTGCATCCGTAAAAAACTTTAAGCCCCATGTGAATAATCATTCACCGTGGTGGCACAAAAAATAATTTCTGATATTTACTTTCCCCGTCTGCATTTCTTAAATAATAAAAAGATAAAAATATTTCTTGTGATCTGTTGGAATGAGTTTTAAGTTAGGAAAGTTCTAGATAACCAAAGCCTAGAGGTTTTATCACTAACGCTTAATCAAGTTCCACAAGCTTTGTTGTCTATTTGAGCTTCATAGAACATCAAGGATCATGAAGAGCTAACGAGCGGAGGACATCCAATCCCCAGTCGAGTCTTTGCCGCGACAGGTTGAGCGGCTTGTCCAAGGCAACTATCTACGACACTCTGGGGAACTAGAACATCTTCATTGCTGTCGGTAACATCGGCGAGACTATGTCAACATCCGGCTTGGGGAGAGCATCCCCGTGTACCAAGCTAAGTGTTTCCAAATTATCTCTTGTGCCTTGCTAAAATATGCTTTGTTAAAACAACTAAAAAAGATGCATAACCATAGAAACCCGGAAAGATTTCCTTATTTATCTTTTCTACTTTTGGAGAGCTCTTGCGATCTGTTTTAAAAAGTTATCCCCTAGAATAAACTCTATATGGAGATGATGAATAGTTGCTTTCTGCCGTAATTCCTTTCAAGTACCTAGTTTTCAACCTTGCACTCTCCCGAGTTTTGGACACAACTATTTGTTTAGATTTGAGATTTGCTGAACCTAAAACTTGTGGGTAGCAAACACTTGATCTAAGTCTAGGTGGTTGACGGGTATGATATGGGAAGGTTTTGAGTCAGCTGTCCATCTTGTTCCTAGAGATACTAGAGTTACGGAGAATTTATCTTTGAAAATATTAAATTCCTACATGATGAGTTCCTTTATGATGAGAGTTTAAATTCCTACCACATGACCATACATTCATGCTTACTAGATTAGGAAAACCCATCTTTGTTTATATAGATCATACTTGTAGGTTTGAGTGTAGACTTTATAGGCATTGAGTGTGGTTATCTTTGTGTGGACCCATAAGGAATTAGTCATGCAGTTAAAGTCAATACTATGTGCTCTCCATCCATTGATCTATGCTACTTCTGTCCTCAGAAGCATGCACCCATTTTACAAATGTTATATTCATTCTGTGCTACTTCTGTCCCTAGAAGTACCACCCACATATAGATCCATATCCACCACATACTGTGCTATCTCTACCCTAGAGATACGCACTTATGCTGCTCCTACCCTAGGAGTAAGCATTCTCCACATATTGTGCTGTCTCTACCCTGGAGATACGCACTTATGCTACTCCTATCCTGGGAGTACGCATCCATCCATCCATCCATCCACATATACACATGCCATTCATTTCACTTCATCCAGAAAAGGTTCCACTCCTATCCTGGGAGTGAACATCTAGACATAATCATCGCCGTTCCATTTGCCTACATAAAAGCTCCAGTTATTATCATTTCAAGTTATATGAATCCCGGTTGCTAAAGTTTTGTTTCCGAGGGATTGGTTGCTCTAAAAAAAAAAAGAGAGAGAGAAAGAAAAGGAAAGAGTAGCCAAGTCCTTCCATTCAAGAAGTTTCAAGGTTTCCAAATAAAAGGAGTCATGTTATCCCTGAAGGAGCAAGTGTAGAAGTAGATGTTCACCGGTTGAGTACCCCTCATGATCATTTTCTGATCACCATCCTATCATCATCTTATCATCCATTCCATTTCCTCATTCACATGCACATATGACTTTATTATTATTTTAGTTCCTATTGGATCCATGTCTTAACTATGCAATATATGCAAGTGAGTTTGAGTGTCTCCCCACCTATGAGCTCCACATAAGCCTATTAGAAAGTAGGGTGAGAGAGAGAAGGCACTTCTCACTATGCCTTAGTTCCACAAATACCAAATATTTTGAGAGAAGAGAGAAGGCATACACTACTCATGCCTTAGAAAGGATCCGAAACACCACAAATGAGAGACTGAAAGGTTCATACAAGGAACTACGAGTTTTATTTCAAAACCTTGCAAAAACTCCGGGATAATAGTTGATCAAAGAGCGAGAAACATGGCGCTTGACTTGACCGTTCGTCTTTCAACTACTCAAGACCCAAGTGACGGTTACAAGCCCCATGGTGAAAGGTAATATGAGTGAGTTTTGAGTCAGAATAGTTCACTCTAATCCGGAGGAGAGTTCTTGTTTGAACGCATGTGTACTTATGAGGAGTGAAAGCATTGTAGCAACTCCTGATCCATCACTGAGTCTATCTTTGCTCAGGGACGAGCAAAAGGTAAGCTTGGGGGAGTTTGTTGACGATCGTTAAGTATCAATTTTATACCGTCAATGCAGCAAGAGAAAGGACTAATATGAGTTCACCTGTTAGATATAGGGGTTACACTGAAATTCCACGAGTTTTGGTGATTGTCTATTTCTCAGTAGGGGTTATCGAAAGAGAACCAAAGGAGGCCCACATGTCATGATTACATAGAGATAAAGACCGAACGGGTAAAATTGTATAATCTAGAAGACTCCGAGAAGGCAAACCCCGGAAGGCGGGGCCCACTGGGCAGGCGCGGTCGGCCGACCTAGGGGGAGTCGGCCGACTCCCCACCTCAACCAATCAGGTTGAGTCTCGTGGATCCTGCCTCCACCGCCTTTGAGGATGAATAATTATCGTCCATTTAGGTCGGTTTGATCCGAGGGCTACGGTTCATCCTAGGGGACTATATATTCAGAGCCCCTGGCCCCTGGGTGAAACCCTAGAATTCATTCAAGAGTTCATTCTCTCATCAGAATTCAGAGAAGCCAGAGCCACCATCTCAATTAGAGCTCTATAGTTTAGTAGCATAGCTACATAGGAATAGATCTAGAGGGAATCAAGCCTAGCTTGGAGTCCGGATCTATCGGAGTTCTTGGTAATTCCCCTCTACATTCTTGTAATATTCATCATTGTTCGTGATACTATGAGTAGTACTTTATTCTATTCTATTATATCAGACTTGACTATGCTCTATTTGATTATGTTCTCAATTATGTCGTTCTTAGTTTACTTTGATTATATGTTTAGCATAGTTGGACTAGAATTATGTTTATGCATAGGATCGTATAGCGCTTGCTCATTAGGCCAATGGGTGAGTGATAGATATTGTGTGGGCATGGTGCCTATACCGTATTTATCTGCGATTGCACCCTATATTCCGGATCGTGAGGTAGATCGTGGGAGTGACAAGTCTGTTGAGTCCTTTGTAGCCCTTCTCCCGAGTATAGGTCTAGCGAACAAACCTATTACATTGAAGTCATTGCTATGTCTCTTGTCTTCTCTGTAATATCACTATGCATAGATGTAACCTTTTCCCGCCATGATTGCTAGATGTTCTTGCACTAATCATTGTATGCTTTGACTTTATAGTTAGAATAACATAGGATTATACCCTAGATCGTCCTAGTCCATGCTAGTGTTATAAGCTTAGAGTGCTAAGTTGAGATGGCTTATTACTATTATTTTATGTGGCTAAAAGCTCTCATTTATCTTATGTAATTTATCATTCATTACTATATTTTATGTGACACTTACCCCGTATGAGATGATCGATACGGACAAGGTTAAGCTCTCCATTATCGCATGTGCATTGCTCATCACTCATTATCCAAGGCATTCCCTTCCCAAAGTGGTAAAATATAAATAACGATACCTGGATTACTCCTGGTTAAAATGCTACATCGGTATTATCTCGTAAACGCTTGCAGATCCCATATTTATTTCTAGTAGCAGGTTGCATTATTTAGTACCGGCATTTTTGGCGCCATGTTGGGGATGACAACCTAACACGAGTGGCGTTAGAAATGTCAACATTGGCTTCGACATTTCTAGTTAAGGGCCGTTCGGGCTCTCGGGTGATGACAAATATTGTGGTGGTGAGGCCGGGCGTCAAAACGCCTTAACCATGGCGTACGGGCATGCTTGACTCGGTGCCGGAGCCATAGGATGCGTTGAACCGACCGTGCGGCGATGGTCGTGTGTGCAAATATGGCGGTTCCGGAGCCGTGGAGCCAAGGTTAAGGGCCGTTCAGGCTCTCGAGCGATGGCAAATGCTATGGTAGAGAGGCCAGAGGTGTCAAAATACCTTAACCATGGCGTACGGGCATGCTTGACTCAGTGCCGAGAGCCATAGGATGCGTTGGAACCGACCGTGCGGCAGCATGGTCGTGTGTGCAAATATGGCAGTTTTGCAGCCGTGGAGCTGTGGTTAAGGGCCCTTCAGGCTCTCAGGTGATGAAAAACACTAAGATGGAGAGGTGAGAGGCATCAAAATGGCTTAACCATGGCGTACGGGCGTGCTTGACCCGGTGCCGAGAGCTGTAGGATGCACAGGATCCGGCTGTGCGGTAGCACAGTCGTGTGTGCAATTATGGACGTTCTGGAGTCATGGAGCTATAGTTAAGGGCCGTTCGGGCTCTCGGGTGATGACAAATATTGTGGTGGTGAGGCCAGAGGCGTCAAAACACCTTAACCATGGCATACGGTCGTGCTTGACCTAGTGTCGGGAGCTATAGGACATGCAGGAACCGGCCGTGCGGTAGCAAAGTCGTGTGTGCAAATATGGCAGTTCTAGAGCCGTGGAGCCAAGGTTAAGGGCCATTCGGGTTCTCGGGCGGTAATAAACGCTGTGGTGGAGAGGCCAAAGGTGTTAAAACGCCTTAACCATGGTGCATGGGCGTGCTTGACTTGGTGCGAGGAGCCGTAGGACGCATAGGAACCGGCCGTGCGGCAGCAAAGTCGTGTGTGCAAATATGGCAGTTCTGGAGCCGTGGAGCCGAGGTTAAGGGCCGTTCAGGCTCTCGAGCGACGACAAATGCTATGGTAGAGAGGCCAGAGGTGTCGAAATGCCTTAACCATGGCGTACTGGCTTGCTTGACTCAGTGCCGGGAGCCATAGGACGTGTTGGAACTGACCATGCGGCAGCATGGTCGTGTGTGCAAATGTGGCAGTTTTACTACCGTGGAGCCATGGTTAAGGGCCCTTCAGGCTCTCGGGTGATGGAAAACTCTATGGTGGAGAGGTGAGAGGCATCAAAATGGCTTAACCATGGCGTACGGGTGTGCTTGAACCGGTGCCGAGAGCCGTAGGATGCATAGGATCCGGCCGTGCGCCAGCACAGTCATGTGTGCAATTATGGATGTTCTGGAGTCGTGGAGCTATAGTTAAGGGCCGTTCGGGCTCTCGGGTGATGACAAACATTGTGGTGGTGGGGCCGGAGGTGTCAAAACGCCTTAACCATGGCATACGGTCGTGCTTGACCTAGTGTCGAGAGTCAGAGGACACGTAGGAACCGGCTGTGGTAGCATAGTCGTGTGTGCAAATATGGCGATTCTAGAGCGGTGGAGCCATGGTTAAGGGCCATTCGGGTTCTTGGGCGGCAACAATGCTGTGGTCGAGAGGCCAGCAGTGTCAAAATGCCTTAACCATAATGCATGGGCGTGCTTGACTTGGTGCGAGGAGCCGTAGGATGCGCAGGAACCGCCGTGCGGCGGCAAAGTCGTGTGTGCAAATATGGCGGTTCTGGAGCCGTGGAGCCGAGGTTAAGTGCCGTTCGGGCTCTCGAGTGATGGCAAACGCTATGGTAGAGAGGCCGAGGTGTCAAAATGCCTTAACCATGGTGTACGGGCATGCTTGACTCAGAGCCGGGAGCCATAAAATGCGTTGGAACCGACCGTGTGGCAGCATGGTTGAGTGTGCAAATATGGCAGTTTTGGAGCCGTGGAGGCATGGTTAAGGGCCCTTCAGGCTCTCAGGTGATGGAAAACTTGTTGGATAAATAGGCAACTTCCAGATTAATTTCCAGATTAAAACCAGAATATAGATCATGACAAGGTGATCAACTAGATTGAGCATAGCACGATTACTAGCATGGCAGATCAGTATATCACATATACTAGCAGGACAAATCATGATATCGCATAGCATGAACATGATAACTAGCGTAAACCCAACTCGTACACTAGTTAGATTTATACCGCCGATTGTAGAAGTACTTGGTGGTGAAGATGCATACGATGATTGCAACGTGAGCTTATCGCGAGCGTCTCCCGTAGACGATCCCACAAGCCTGACGACGACGAGACGACGTGCTGCCGACGACGATGAGATGACGTGCTGCCGACGACGATGGCACGAGCTTGTAGAGCTTGTCGCTGAGCGTCTCCCGTAGACGATCCAGCAAGCTTGATGACGACGATGGCACGAGCTTGTAGCTAGGCGTCTCCCGTAGACGATCTAGCAAGCTTGATGACGACGAGACGATGATGTGCCGATGTAGAAGATTTGGGAGCAGTCGCGCTAAGAGCGCTTCCCAAAAACCTTATTCGCCTTCTCCCGCAGACGACGTGCTGCCGACGACGATGAGATGACGTGCCGCCGACGACGATGGCACGAGCTTGTAGAGCTTGTCGCCGAGCGTCTCCCGTAGACGATCCGGCAAGCTTGATGACGACGATGGCACGAGCTTGTAGCTAGGCGTCTCCCGTAGACGATCTAGCAAGCTTGATGACGACGAGACGATGATGTGCCGATGTAGAAGATTTGGGAGCCGCGCTAAGAGCGCTTCCCAAAAACCTTATTCGCCTTCTCCCGGTGCGGGATCGCAAAGACGAGGGTTCCGGAGACCTGCTCTCCCGGTCGCCGCCGGTGCACGCCGACGATCGGGATGGAGAGACTACGACGGCAACGCAAAGTAGCGAGAAGAGGAAAACACTATTTTACTACGTTAGGATTTTCTAATTGAAACTCCCAATTGTAGTCTTTGTTGTTGTGTCTATTCCCACAAGCATCGGTACGTATATATGTGGAGGAAGACCCCTACATCTACATCAACTAGCAATATGGTACTAATTGATATTGTACCTCCCACCTTTACTCATGGGCTTAATCATTAAAGCCCATTAGGGAACACATGTATTGGGCCTTTGAGATTTATTAGAATTTCTACATATGGATTTAGGGGAATATCCATATAAATTCTAACAATCCCCCACCGATCTCAAATTCCCAATATAGACATTTTTCTTCTCTCTCATTACCGTTTATATACTAGTATTTCAGCGAGAGACCGTTAAGTTGAACATCTCGCCTAGAGCTTTAAGTTAGACCAATTCACAACTTGAACAATGGACTACGCCTTGAATTGCAAGTTTTGTGCGAATGAGTTTTACTCAAAGTCAAACTAGTACCCGGCCGCGCAACCTTCCCCGTGGGTGGAGCATATACGTCATACTCCTTGGTCTCTTCATGAGCTTACTAGAGACCACCCAAGTCTCATAGACTGCGACGTTTAACAATCAAAACTCATATAGGTATGTTCATTCAAGAATGCTCAGAGGACAGCATCTTCGCTTGTTAAAGCCAATAGAACATATTAAGGCATTAGCCAACCCGCCATACAAAGGCCTCATTGCATTGAGAGTATTGCATCTTCACTTAGAGAGGGTTATTATTATACTCTCCTCGCTTTACCAACAGCTTGTTCTTCCCGCATCCTTAGTCACGGGATCTCCGATCAAAAAGGTTGGGTTACTACCGCCGTAAACTCACATGGGTCTCATTCCCATCTCCCTTGATGCGATTTCTATCACATTTCGTGATAGCCCTTTTGTAAAGGGATCTCACCAGTTTTTGTCCTGCTTTGGACATAAGCCACACTAATTACTCCGGAGTTTCTCGGCTTCCCCGACGGTTTTCAAACGTCTTTTAACGTGTCTTGTTGACTTCGCATTATCCTTAGCACTATTCACTTTAGTGATCACCGTTTGATTATCACAGTTCATAAGGATAGCCGGTATTGGTTTTTCAACCACCGGCAAGTCGACAAGAGCTCACGCAGCCACTCGCCTCGCAGATGCTTTGTATCCAAAGCAAGTAAGTTCTGCTTCCATGGTTGATTTAGTCAATATAGTCTCGTTTACAAGACCTCCATGACACCGCACCACCTCCAAGAGTAAATACATACCCACTAGTGGCATAGATTTGATCAATATCAGAAATCCAGTTCGCATCACTATATCCCTCTAGCACAGCTGGGTGCCCAAAATAGTGAATCCCAAAACTCATTGTACCCTTAAGATAACGCAAGACCCTTTCAAGTGCATGCCAATGATCATCACCCGGGTTGGACATGTACCTACTCAACTTGCTCACAGCAAAAGAGATGTCTGGTCTGGTTGCGCTAGCTAGATACATGAGTGAACCAATTATCTGAGAATATCTCAATTGATCTCTAGTAATTCTTTTGTTCTTTCTCAATGTCACACTAGGATCATAAGGTGTTGGAGAAGGCTTGCTATCCATAAAGCCAAAACGGCTCAAGAGCTTCTCAACATAGTGAGATTGCAACAAAGTAATCCCACTCTCTTCCTTAATCGCTTGATGTTCGAATTACATCGCCTCTCCTAGATCTTTCATGTCAAAACTTTTAGACAAGAAGGACTTGACTTCATTGATCACATCAATGTTTGTTCCGAAAATCGAATATCATCAACATATAAGCACAAAATAACAGATTGGCCCCCACCATGTCGATAATATACACACCTATCGGCCTCATTAACAAAAAGCCCGCACTAGTTAAAGTGGTGTCGAACTTCTCATGCCATTGTTTGGGTGCTTGTTTCAAGCCATACAAAGATTTCAATAATTTACACACCTTCTCGCTCTTCACCTTTTACTACAAATCCATCAGTCGATCCATGTAAATCTCCTCATCCAACTCTCCATTAAGGAAAGCTGTCTTCACATCCATTTGATGAATGATAAGACCATATGAGGCAGCCAAGGAAAGTAGTACCAAATAGTGGTCATTCTAGCAACAGTGAATAAGTGTCAAAGAAATCTTCACCTTCCTTTTGTGTATAACCCTTAGCCACAAGCCGAGCCTTGTACTTATCAATAGTACCATCGGGCCTAAGCTTCTTCTTGAACACCCATTTGCAACCAATAGGCTTACACCCAAATGGTAAATCGATAACTCCCATGTTCCATCGAAAGAATTGATCTCACTCCGAACAGCTTCTTTCCAATCATCTCGCATCGGAGATGCATATGCCTCTCGTAATAGAGGTGGGAGTATCGTCCACAAGGTACACAATGAAATCATCACCAAAAGATTTTGCAATCCTTCGTCTCTTGTTCCTCACAGAACTTCATTGTCATCCTCCTCAAGGACTTCTTCAAGTGGTTGTTCAAATGGCTCAACTGGATGCTCGATAGGTGTAGTAAAATCGGAGCTAACTCGGTAGAAAATTTAGCATTGCTACATATATCTTTCATAGGAAATATATTCTCAAAAAATGTAGCATCACGAGATTCAAAGATTGTATCAATATACATATCAGAAACTTCAGATTTTACTACTAAAAATCTATAGGCAATGCTCCGATGAGCATATCCTAGAAAGACACAATCCACAGTCTTTGGTCCAAGCTTACGCTTCTTAGAAATTGGAACATTGACTTTCGCCAAACATCCCCACGTGCGCAAGTATGAGAGTGATGGTTTCCTTCCAACCCATTGCTCATATGGAGTTGTCTCTTTATTTCTGTTTGGAATTCTATTCGACATGACTCGCAGTCAATAAAGCTTCCCCCACCATGCCTTAGATAAACCAGAAGTGTCTAACATGGCATTCACCAAGTCACCAATGTGCGATTTTTCCTCTCGGCAACCCCGTTTGATTCGGGCGAATAGGGAGGTGTCCTCTCATGAATAATACCATGTTCCGCACAAAAATCATCAAAAGATGTAGGAAAATATTCACCACCACGATCCGACCTTAGACGTTTAATTTTTCTCTCTAGTTGATTCTCAACTTCCGCCTTATAGATTTTAAAGTAGTCAAACGCTTCATCTTTAGTTTTCAACAAGTAAACATAGCAAAATCTAGTTGCATCATCAATCAAAGTCATGAAATATCTCTTTCCACCTTTTGTCAACACACCATTCATCTCACAAAGATCGAATGTATGAGTTCTAGAGGTGCCAAGTGTCTCTCCTCCGCGCCTTGTGAGGCTTTCGAGGTTGCTTAGATTGCACACAATTATGGCACTTAGAACCTTTGACAATAGTGAAATCTGGAATTAAGTTCAAGCTAGACAATCGTGACATCAAACCAAAGTTCACATGACATAAACGAGAATGCCAAACACTAGAACTATCATTAATTGTGCCACAAATGTGATTCACTGACTTGTTACAAAAATCTGCTAAAGATAAACGAAACAAACCTCCACAATCATAGCCTTTACCAATAAATTGTCCATGCTTAGATATTACAACTTTATTGGATTCTAGTACCACCTTAAACCCATCTCTCAAAAGAAGGGAGGCACTAACAAGGTTCTTACGAATAGTAGGAACATGCCGCACGTTCTTTAGTTGCACAATTTTTCCCGAAGTAAACTTCGATCTACCGTGCCAACACCATGAACAAGCATGTGACCCATTCCCCATCAAAACAGAGGAACCTTGAAGCCCATGATAAGAAGAAAACAAAGATATGTCAAAGCACACACGTGAATATTAGCACCTGTATCAACCCACCAACTTGGGACCGAAACACCGAAAGTACGGTATGAACATTACCACACTCCTCATCAAGTCGCTAATAGTCACGAGGTTGACATTCTTCTTTTTCCCACTCGGAAAAGTGACCAAGCTCTCCACAAGTGAAGCAAGGCAACTCTACTTTAGTTTGCTTCTTCTCAAAGGTAGTTACTATCTTGGCATTGGAAGGTTTATTATTCAGATTGTTCTTCCTCTAAGAACAAGTGTGGTCTTCCCGGAATCTTCTCGATTTTCTCTAGAGATATTTCCCTCACATGAGCCAACACTAATCCGAACACTTTAGCCTTTAGCCGAGCATGGCCTTAACTCGCCACCTCTTTAAATGTGCACTAGAATACTTTTCTAGTCTCAAAGACGTCAAAAAAACAGCCATACTTAAATCAGGAAAAAGCCTAGAATAAGGTTTTTGGATTGTTGGATAAATAGGCAACTTCCAGATTAATTTCCAGATTAAAACCAGAATATAGATCATGACAAGGTGATCAACTAGATTGAGCATAGCACGATTACTAGCATGGCAGATCAGTATATCACATATACTAGCAGGACAAATCATGATATCGCATAGCATGAACATGATAACTAGCGTAAAGCCAACTCGTACACTAGTTAGATTTATACCGCCGATTGTAGAAGTACTTGGTGGTGAAGATGCATACGATGATTGCAACGTGAGCTTGTCGCCGAGCGTCTCCCGTAGACGATCCCACAAGCCCGACGACGACGACGACGATGAGATGACGTGCTGCCGACGACGATGGCACGAGCTTGTAGAGCTTGTCGCTGAGCGTCTCCCGTAGACGATCCAGCAAGCTTGATGACGACGATGGCACGAGCTTGTAGCTAGCGTCTCCCGTAGACGATCTAGCAAGCTTGATGACGACGAGACGACGAGAAAAACGCCTTCTCCCGCGATGCCGCCGACGACGATGAGATGACGTGCTTTGCCGACGACGATGGCACGAGCTTGTAGAGCTTGTCGCTGAGCGTCTCCCGTAGACGATCCAGCAAGCTTGATGACGACGATGGCACGAGCTTGTAGCTAGGCGTCTCCCGTAGACGATCTAGCAAGCTTGATGACGACGAGACGATGATGTGCCGATGTAGAAGATTTGGGAGCAGTCGCGCTAAGAGCGCTTCCCAAAAACCTTATTCGCCTTCTCCCGGTGCAGGATCGCAAAGACGAGGGTTCCGGAGACCTGCTCTCCCCGGGCCGCCGGTGCACGCCGACGATCGGGATGGAGAGACTACGACGGCAACGCAAAGAGCGAGAAGAGGAAAACACTATTTTACTACGTTAGGATTTTCTAATTGAAACTCCCAATTGTAGTCTTTGTTGTTGTGTCTATTCCCACAAGCATCGGTACGTATATATGTGGAGGAAGACCCCTACATCTACATCAACTAGCAATATGGTACTAATTGATATTGTACCTCCCACCTTTACTCATGGGCTTAATCATTAAAGCCCATTAGGGAACACATGTATTGGGCCTTTGAGATTTATTAGAATTTCTACATATGGATTTAGGGGAATATCCATATAAATTCTAACAAAACCTATCTCAAATTCCCAATATAGACATTTTTTCTTCTCTCTCATTACTTTGTGTATTTCAGAGAGGTGTTGAACATCTCGCCTAGAGCTTTAAGTTAGACCAATTCACAACTTGAACAATGGACTACGCCTTGAATTGCAAGTTTTGTGCGAATGAGTTTTACTCAAAGTCAAACTAGTACCTGGCTGCCAGTAACCTTCCCCATGGGTGGAATTATGGATGTTCTGGAGTCGTGGAGCTGTAGTTAAGGGCCGTTCAGGCTCTCGGGTGATGACAAACATTGTGGTGGTGAGGCCAGAGGCATCAAAACGCCTTAAATATGGCATACGGTCATGCTTGACCTAGTGTCAAGAGCTATAGGACACGCACGAACCGGCTGTGCGGTAGCATATTCGTGTGTGCAAATATGGCAGTTCTAGAGCTATGGAGCCATGGTTAAGGGCCATTCAGGTTCTCAGGCGGCAACAAACGCTGTGGTGGAGAGGCTAGAGGTGTCAAAATGCCTTAACCATGGCGTACGGGCATGCTTGACTCAGTGCCAGGAGCCATAGGATGCGTTGGAACCGACCGTGCGGCAAAGATGGTTGTGTGTGCAAATATGGCGCTTACGGAGCCGTGGAGCCAAGGTTAAGGGCCGTTCGGGCTCTCGAGCGATGGCAAACGCTATGGTAGAGAGGCCGAGGTGTCAAAATGCCTTAACCATGGCGTACGGGCATGCTTGACTCGGTGCCAAGAGCCATAGGATGCGTTGGAACCGACCATGCGGCAGGCATGGTCGTGTGTGCAAATATGGCGCTTTTGCGGCCGTGGAGCCGTGGTTAAGGGCCCTTCGGGCTCTCGGGTGATGAAAAACTCTATGGTGGAGAGGTGAGAGGCATCAAAATGGCTTAACCATGGCGTACGGGCGTGCTTGACCCGGTGCCGAGAGCCGTAGGATGCACGGGATCCGGGCCGTGCGGCAAAGACGTCGTGTGTGCAATTATGGATGTTCTAGAGTCGTGGAGCTATAGTTAAGGGCCGTTCGGGCTCTCGGGTGATGACAAATATTGTGGTGGTGAGGCCGAGGTGTCAAAACGCCTTAACCATGGCATACGTGTGCTTGACCTAGTGTCGAGAGCTATAGGACATGCAGGAACTGGTCGTGCGGTAGCATAGTCGTGTGTGCAAATATGGCAGTTCTAGAGCTGTGGAGCCATGGTTAAGGGCCATTCGGGTTCTCAGGCGGTAATAAACGCTGTGGTGGAGAGGCCAAAGGTGTTAAAATGTCTTAACCATGCTGCATGGGCGTGCTTGACTTGGTGCGAGGAGCCGTAGGACGCATAGGAACCGGTCGTGCGGCAACAAAGTCGTGTGTGCAAATATGGCAGTTCTGGAGCCGTGGAGCCGAGGTTAAGGGCCGTTCAGGCTCTCGAGCGACGACAAACGCTATGGTAGAGAGGCCATAGGTGTCAAAATGCCTTAACCATGGCGTACATGCTTGCTTGACTTAGTGCCGGGAGCCATAGGACACGTTGGAACCGACCATGCGGCAGCATGGTCGTGTGTGCAAATGTGGCGGTTTTGCCGTGGAGCCATGGTTAAGGGCCCTTCGGGCTCTCGGGTGATGGAAAACTCTATGGTGGAGAGGTGAGAGGCATCAAAATGGCTTAACCATGGCGTACGGGCGTGCTTGACCCGGTGCCGAGAGCCACGGGATGCACGGGATCCGGCCGTGCGGCAGCACAGTCGTGTGTGCAATTATGGATGTTCTGGAGTCGTGGAGCTGTAGTTAAGGACCGTTCAGGCTCTCGGATGATGAAAAACATTGTGGTGGTGAGGCCAGAGGCATCAAAACGCCTTAACCATGGCATACGGTCATGCTTGACCTAGTGTCAAGAGCCGTAGGACACGCACGAACCGGCCGTGCGGCGGTAGCATATTCGTGTGTGCAAATATGGCGCTTCTAGAGCCGTGGAGCCATGGTTAAGGGCCATTCGGGTTCTCGAGGGCGGCAACAAACGCTGTGGTGGAGAGGCTAGAGGTGTCAAAATGCCTTAACCATGGCGTACGGGCATGCTTGACTCGGTGCCGAGCCATAGGATGCGTTGGAACCGACCGTGCGGCGATGGTCGTGTGTGCAAATATGGCGCTTCGGAGCCGTGGAGCCAAGGTTAAGGGCCGTTCAGGCTCTCGAGCGACGACAAACGCTATGGTAGAGAGGCCAGAGGTGTCAAAATGCCTTAACCATGGTGTACGGGCTTGCTTGACTCAGTGCCGAGAGCCATAGGATGCGTTGGAACCGACCATGCGGCAGCATGGTCGTGTGTGCAAATATGGCAGTTTTGCAGCCGTGGAGCCATGGTTAAGGTCCCTTCAGGCTCTCGGGTGATGGAAAACTCTATGGTGGAGAGGTGAGAGGCATCAAAATGGCTTAACCATGGTGTACGGGCGTGCTTGACCCGGTGCTGAGAGCCGTAGGATGCACAGGATCCGGCTGTGCGGCAGCACAGTCGTGTGTGCAATTATGGATGTTTTGGAGTCGTGGAGCTATAGTTAAGGGCCGTTCGGGCTCTCGGGTGATGACAAATATTGTGGTGGTGAGGCCGAGGTGTCAAAACGCCTTAACCATGGCATACGGTCGTGCTTGACCTAGTGTCGAGAGCTATAGGACATGCGAGGAACCGGGCCGTGCGGTAGCATAGTCGTGTGTGCAAATATGGCGGTTCTAGAGCGGTGGAGCCATGGTTAAGGGCCATTCGGGTTCTCGGGCGGTAATAAACGCTGTGGTGGAGAGGCCAAAGGTGTTAAAATGCCTTAACCATGGTGCATGGGCGTGCTTGACTTGGTGCGAGGAGCCGTAGGACGCATAGGAACCGGCCGTGCGGCAACAAAGTCGTGTGTGCAAATATGGCGCCTGGAGCCGTGGAGCCGAGGTTAAGGGCCGTTCAGGCTCTCGAGTGATGACAAACACTATGGTGGAGAGGCCAGAGGTGTCAAAATGCCTTAACCATGGCGTACGGGCATGCTTGACTCGGCCGGGAGCCATAGGACGCGTTGGAACCGACCATGCGGCGGCATGGTCGTGTGTGCAAATGTGGCGTTTTGGAGCCGTGGAGCCATGGTTAAGGGCCCTTCAGGCTCTCGGGTGATGGAAAACTCTATGGTGGAGAGGTGAGAGGCATCAAAATGGCTTAACCATGGCGTACATGCGTGCTTGACCCGGTGCCGAGAGCCATAGGATGCACGATCCGACCGTGCGGCGGACACCGTGTGTGTGCAATTATGGATGTTCGAGTCGTGGAGCTATAGTTAAGGGCCGTTCGGGCTCTCGAGTGATGACAAACATTGTGGTGGTGAGGCCGGGAGGCATCAAAATGCCTTAACCATGGCATACGGTCATGCTTGACCTAGTGTCAAGAGCCGTAGGACACGCACGAACCGGCCGTGCGGTAGCATATTCGTGTGTGCAAATATGGCGCTTCTAGAGCGGTGGAGCCATGGTTAAGGGCCATTCGGGTTCTCGGGTGGCAACAAACGCTATGGTAGAGAGGCTAGAGGTGTCAAAATGCCTTAACCATGGCGTACGGGCATGCTTGACTCGGGTGCCGGGAGCCATAGGATGCGTTGAACCGACCGTGCGGCGGCATGGTCGTGTGTGCAAATATGGCGCTTCGGAGCCGTGGAGCCAAGGTTAAGGGCCGTTCGTGCTCTCGAGCGATGGCAAACGCTATGGTAGAGAGGCCAGAGGTGTCAAAATGCCTTAACCATGGCGTACGGGCATGCTTGACTCAGTGCCGAGAGCCATAGGATGCGTTGGAACCGACCG
This sequence comes from Themeda triandra, assembly GCA_018135685.1. Taxonomy (NCBI): domain Eukaryota; kingdom Viridiplantae; phylum Streptophyta; class Magnoliopsida; order Poales; family Poaceae; genus Themeda; species Themeda triandra. The sequence goes on along the minus strand of JAENPR010002866.1, from coordinate 20,301 downwards.
TGCGGCAGCATGGTCGTGTGTGCAAATATGGCAGTTTTGGAGCCGTGGAGCCGTGGTTAAGGGCCCTTCAGGCTCTCGGGTGATGAAAACTCTATGGTGGAGAGGTGAGAGGCATCAAAATGGCTTAACCATGGCGTACGGGCGTGCTTGACCCGATGCCGAGAGCCATAGGATGCACGGGATCCGGCGTGCGGCGGCACAAACGTGTGTGCAATTATGGATGTTCTGAGTCGTGGAGCTATAGTTAAGGGCCGTTCGGGCTCTCGGGTGATGACAAACATTGTGGTGGTGAGGCCGGAGGCATCAAAACGCCTTAACCATGGCATACGGTCGTGCTTGACCTAGTGTCGAGAGCTATAGGACACGCAGGAATTGGTTTGTGCGGTAGCATAGTCGTGTGTGCAAATATGGCTGTTCTGGAGTCGTGGAGCCATGGTTAAGGGCCATTCGGGTTCTCGGGTGGTAACAAATGCTGTGGTGGAGAGGCCAGAGGTGTCAAAATGCCTTAACCATGGTGCATGGGCGTGCTTGACTTGGTGCGAGGAGCCGTAGGATGCGCATAGGAACCGGCCGTGCGGCGGCAAAGGTCGTGTGTGCAAATATGGCGCTTCTAGAGCCGTGGAGCCGAGGTTAAGGGCCGTTCGGGCTCTCGAGCGATGACAAACGCTATGGTAGAGAGGCCGAGGTGTCAAAATGCCTTAACCATGGCGTACGGGCATGCTTGACTCGAGCCGGAGCCATAGGATGCGTTGGAACCGACCGTGCGGCGGCATGGTCGTGTGTGCAAATATGGCGTTTTGGAGCCGTGGAGCCATGGTTAAGGGCCCTTCGTGGCTCTCGGGTGATGGAAAACTCTATGGTGGAGAGGTGAGAGGCATCAAAATGGCTTAACCATGGCGTACGGGCGTGCTTGACCCGGTGCCGAGAGCCGTAGGATGCACGGGGATCCGGCCGTGCGGCAGCACAGGCGTGTGTGCAATTATGGATGTTCTGGAGTCGTGGAGCTATAGTTAAGGGCCGTTCGGGCTCTCGGGTGATGACAAACATTGTGGTGGTGAGGCCGGGTGTCAAAACGCCTTAACCATGGCATACGGTCATGCTTGACCTAGTGTCGAGAGCTATAGGACACGCGGAACCGGGCCGTGCGATAGCATATTCGTGTGTGCAAATATGGCGTTCTAGAGCAAGGAGCCATGGTTAAGGGCCATTCGGGTTCTCGGGCGGCAACAAATGCTATGGTGGAGAGGCCAAAGGTGTCAAAATGCCTTAACCATGGTGCATGGGCGTGCTTGACTTGGTGCGAGGAGCCGTAGGATGCGCAGGAACCGGCCGTGCGGCGGCATGGTCGTGTGTGCAAATATGGCAGTCCGGGCCGTGGAGCCAAGGTTAAGGGCCGTTCGTGCTCTCGAGCGATGGCAAACGCTATGGTAGAGAGGCCGAGGTGTCAAAATGCCTTAACCATGGCGTACGGGCATGCTTGACTCGGTCTTGCCGAGAGCCATAGGATGCGTTGGAACCGACCGTGCGGCGATGGTCGTGTGTGCAAATATGGCGCTTTGGCCGTGGTGAGCCATGGTTAAGGGCCCTTCATTCTCTCGGTGATGAAAACTCTATGGTGGAGAGGTTAGAGGCATCAAAATGGCTTAACCATGGCATACGGGCATGCTTGACCGGTGCCGAGAGCCGTAGGATGCACAGGATCCGGCCGTGCGGCAGCACAGTCGTGTGTGTAATTATGGATGTTCTGGAGTCGTGGAGCTATAGTTAAGGGCCGTTCGGGCTCTCGGGTGATGACAAATATTGTGGTGGTGAGGCCAGAGGCATCAAAACGCCTTAACCATGGCATACGGTCGTGCTTGACCTAGTGTCGAGAGCTATAGGACATGCAGGAACCGGGCCGTGCGGTAGCATAGTCGTGTGTGCAAATATGGCGCTTCTAGAGCCGTGGAGCCATGGTTAAGGGCCATTCGGGTTCTCGGGCGGTAATAAACGCTGTGGTGGAGAGGCCAAAGGTGTTAAAATGCCTTAACCATGGTGCATGGGCGTGCTTGACTTGGTGCGAGGAGCCGTAGGACGCATAGGAACCGGCCGTGCGGCGGCAAAGTCGTGTGTGCAAATATGGCGCTTACGGAGCCATGGAGCCGAGGTTAAGGGCCGTTCGTGCTCTTGAGCGATGACAAATGCTATGGTAGAGAGGCCGAGGTGTCAAAATGCCTTAACCATGGCGTACGGGCTTGCTTGACTCGGTCGGGAGCCATAGGACGCGTTGGAACCGACCATGCGGCAGCATGGTCGTGTGTGCAAATGTGGCGGTTTTACCGCCATGGAGCCATGATTAAGGGCCCTTCGGGCTCTCGGGTGATGGAAAACTCTATGGTGGAGAGGTGAGAGGCATCAAAATGGCTTAACCATGGCGTACGGGTGTGCTTGAACCGGTGCCGAGAGCCGTAGGATGCACAGATTCGGCCGTGCGCCGGCACAGTCGTGTGTGCAATTATGGATGTTCGAGTCGTGGAGCTATAGTTAAGGGCCGTTCGGGCTCTCGGGTGATGACAAACATTGTGGTGGTGGGGCCGAGGTGTCAAAACGCCTTAACCATGGCATACGGTCGTGCTTGACCTAGTGTCGAGAGCTATAGGACACGTAGGAACCGGGCCGTGCGGTAGCATGGTCGTGTGTGCAAATATGGCGCTTCTAGGGCAAGTGGAGCCATGGTTAAGGGCCATTCGGGTTCTTGGGCGGCAACAAATGCCGGGTCGAGAGGCCAAAGGTGTCAAAATGCCTTAACCATAGTGCATGGGCGTGCTTGACTTGGTGCGAGGAGCCGTAGGATGCGCAGGAACCGGCCGTGCGGCGCAAAGAAAGTTGTGTGTGCAAATATGGCGTCCCGGAGCCGTGGAGCCAAGGTTAAGGGCCGTTCAAGCTCTCGAGCGATATCAAACGCTATGTTAGAGAGGCCGAGGGTGTCAAAATGCCTTAACCATGGCGTACGGGCATGCTTGACTCGGTCCGAGAGCCATAGGATGCGTTGGAACCGACCGTGCGGCAAAGATGGTCGTGTGTGCAAATATGGCGGTTTGTGCCGTGGAGCCGTGGTTAAGGGCCCTTAAGGCTCTCGGTGATGAAAAACTCTATGATGGAGAGGTGAGAGGCATCAAAATGGCTTAACCATGGCATACGGCGTGCTTGACCCGGTGCCGAGAGCCGTAGGATGCACAGATCCGGCCGTGCGCGGCAAAGACAAATCGTGTGTGTAATTACGGATGTTCGGAGTCGTGGAGCTATAGTTAAGGGCCGTTCGGGCTCTCGGGTGATGACAAATATTGTGGTGGTGAGGCCGAGGCGTCAAAACGCCTTAACCATGGCATACGGTCGTGCTTGACCTAGTGTCGAGAGCTATAGGACATGCGAGGAACCGGGCGTGCGGTTGCATAGTCGTGTGTGCAAATATGGCGGTTCTAGAGCCGTGGAGCCATGGTTAAGGGCCATTCGGGTTCTCGGGTGGTAATAAACGCTATGGTGGAGAGGCCAAAGGTGTTAAAACGCCTTAACCATGGTGCATGGGCGTGCTTGACTTGGTGCGAGGAGCCGTAGGACGCATAGGAACCGGCCGTGCGGCTGAAAGAAAGTCGTGTGTGCAAATATGGCGCTCGGAGCCGTGGAGCCGAGGTTAAGGGCCGTTCGGGCTCTCAAGCGATGACAAACACTATGGTACGAGGCTAGAGGTGTCAAAATGCCTTAACCATGGCGTACGGGCTTGCTTGACTCGCCGGAGCCATAGGACGTGTTGGAACCGACCATGCGGCAAAGATGGTCGTGTGTGCAAATGTGGCGCTTTTGGCCGTGGAGCCATGGTTAAGGGCCCTTCGGCTCTCGGGTGATGGAAAACTCTATGGTGGAGAGGTGAGAGGCATCAAAATGGCTTAACCATGGCGTACGGGTGTGCTTGAACCGGTGCCGAGCCGTAGGATGCACGGATCCGGCCGTGCGCCAAAGACACGGTCGTGTGTGCAATTATGGATGTTCGGAGTCGTGGAGCTATAGTTAAGTGCCGTTCGGGCTCTCGGGTGATGACAAACATTGTGGTGGTGGGGCCGGAGGTGTCAAAACGCCTTAACCATGGCATACGGTCGTGCTTGACCTAGTGTCGAGAGCCGTAGGACACGTAGGAACCGGGCCGTGCGGTAGCATGGTCGTGTGTGCAAATATGGCGCTTCTAGGGCGGTGGAGCCATGGTTAAGGGCCATTCGGGTTCTTGGGCGGCAACAAATGCTGTGGTCGAGAGGCCGGCGGTGTCAAAACGCCTTAACCATAGTGCATGGGCGTGCTTGACTTGGTGCGAGGAGCCGTAGGATGCGCAGGAACCGGCCGTGCGGCAGCAAAGTTGTGTGTGCAAATATGGCAGTCCTGGAGCCGTGGAGCCAAGGTTAAGGGCCGTTCAGGCTCTCGAGCGATATCAAACGCTATGGTAGAGAGGCCAGAGGTGTCAAAATGCCTTAACCATGGCGTACGGGCATGCTTGACTCAGTGCCGAGAGCCATAGGATGCGTTGGAACCGACCGTGCGGCAGCATGGTCGTGTGTGCAAATATGGCGCTTTGCGGCCCGTGGAGCCGTGGTTAAGGGCCCTTAAGGCTCTCAGGTGATGAAAAACTCTATGATGGAGAGGTGAGAGGCATCAAAATGGCTTAACCATGGCATACGGGCGTGCTTGACCCGGTGCCGAGAGCCGTAGGATGCACAGGATCCGGCTGTGCGGCAGCACAGTCGTGTGTGTAATTATGGATGTTCTGGAGTCGTGGAGCTATAGTTAAGGGCCGTTCGGGCTCTCGGGTGATGACAAATATTGTGGTGGTGAGGCCAGAGGCGTCAAAACGCCTTAACCATGGCATACGGTCGTGCTTGACCTAGTGTCGAGAGCTATAGGACATGCGAGGAACCGGGTCGTGCGAGAGCATAGTCGTGTGTGCAAATATGGCGTTCTAGAGCCGTGGAGCCATGGTTAAGGGCCATTCGGGTTCTCGGGTGGTAATAAACGCTATGGTGGAGAGGCCAAAGGTGTTAAAACGCCTTAACCATGGTGCATGGGTGTGCTTGACTTGGTGCGAGGAGCCGTAGGACGCATAGGAACCGGCCGTGCGGCGAAAAGTCGTGTGTGCAAATATGGCGCTTACGGAGCCGTGGAGCCGAGGTTAAGGGCCGTTCAGGCTCTCAAGCGATGACAAACACTATGGTACAGAGGCTAGAGGTGTCAAAATGCCTTAACCATGGCGTACGGGCTTGCTTGACTCGGTGCGGGAGCCATAGGACGTGTTGGAACCGACCATGCGGCGCATGGTCGTGTGTGCAAATGTGGCGTTTTACCGCCGTGGAGCCATGGTTAAGGGCCCTTCGGGCTCTCGGGTGATGGAAAACTCTATGGTGGAGAGGTGAGAGGCATCAAAATGGCTTAACCATGGCGTACGGGTGTGCTTGAACCGGTGCCGAGAGCCGTAGGATGCACGGATCCGGCCGTGCGCCGGCACGTCGTGTGTGCAATTATGGATGTTCGAGTCGTGGAGCTATAGTTAAGTGCCGTTCGGGCTCTCGGGTGATGACAAACATTGTGGTGGTGGGGCCGAGGTGTCAAAACGCCTTAACCATGGCATACGGTCGTGCTTGACCTAGTGTCGAGAGCTGTAGGACACGTAGGAACCGGCTGTGCGGTAGCATGGTCGTGTGTGCAAATATGGCGCTTCTAGGGCGGTGGAGCCATGGTTAAGGGCCATTCGGGTTCTTGGGTGGCAACAAATGCCGTGGTCGAGAGGCCGGCGGTGTCAAAATGCCTTAACCATAGTGCATGGGCGTGCTTGACTTGGTGCGAGGAGCCGTAGGATGCGCAGGAACCGGCCGTGCGGCAAAGAAAAGTCGTGTGTGCAAATTTGGCGCTTACGGAGCCGTGGAGCCGAGGTTAAGTGCCGTTCGGGCTCTCGAGTGACGGCAAACGCTATGGTAGAGAGGCTAGAGGTGTCAAAATGCCTTAACCGTGGCGTACGGGCATGCTTGACTCGAGCCGGAGCCATAAAATGCGTTGGAACCGGCCGTGCGGCGGCATGGTCGAGTGTGCAAATATCGCAGTTTTGGAGCCGTGGAGGCATGGTTAAGGGCCCTTCGGGCTCTCGGGTGATGGAAAACTCTATGGTGGAGAGGTGAGAGGCATCAAAATGGCTTAACCATGGCATACGTTCGTGCTTGACCGGTGCCGAGAGCCATAGGATGCACAGGATCCGGACCGTGCGGCAAAGACACAGGTCGTGTGTGCAATTATGGATGTTCGGAGTCGTGGAGCTGTAGTTAAGGGCCGTTCGGGCTCTCGGGTGATGACAAACATTGTGGTGGTGAGGCCGGGCATCAAAACGCCTTAACCATGGCATACGGTCATGCTTGACCTAGTGTCAAGAGCCGTAGGACACGCACGAACCTGGCCGTGCGGTAGCATATTCGTGTGTGCAAATATGGCGCTTCTAGAGCCGTGAGCCATGGTTAAGGGCCATTCGGGTTCTCGGGCGGCAACAAACGCTGTGGTGGAGAGGCTAGAGGTGTCAAAATGCCTTAACCATGGCGTACGGGCATGCTTGACTCAAAGTGCCGAGCCATAGGATGCGTTGGAACCGGACCGTGCGGCGGCAGCATGGTCGTGTGTGCAAATATGGCGCTTCTAGAGCCGTGGAGCCAAGGTTAAGGGCCGTTCAAGCTCTCGAGCGATGGCAAACGCTATGGTAGAGAGGCCGAGGTGTCAAAATGCCTTAACCATGGCGTACGGGCATGCTTGACTCGGGCTAGAGAGCCATAGGATGCGTTGGAACCGACCGCGGCGGCATGGTCGTGTGTGCAAATATGGCGCTTTGCGGCCGTGGAGCCATGGTTAAGGGCCCTTCGGGCTCTCGGGTGATGAAAACTCTATGGTGGAGAGGTGAGAGGCATCAAAATGGCTTAACCATGGCGTACGGGCGTGCTTGACCCGGTGCCGAGAGCCGTAGGATGCACAGGATCCGGCCGTGCGGCAAAGACAAGCCGTGTGCAATTATGGATGTTCTGGAGTCGTGGAGCTATAGTTAAGGGCCGTTCGGGCTCTCGGGTGATGACAAATATTGTGGTGGTGAGGCCATAGGCGTCAAAACGCCTTAACCATGGCATACGGTCGTGCTTGACCTAGTGTCGAGAGCTATAGGACATGCGAACCGGGCCGTGCGGTAGCATAGTTGTGTGTGCAAATATGGTAGTTCTAGAGCGGTGGAGCCATGGTTAAGGGCCATTCGGGTTCTCGGGCAGTAATAAATGCTGTGGCAGAGAGGCCAAAGGTGTTAAAACGCCTTAACCATGGTGCATGGGCGTGCTTGACTTGGTGCGAGGAGCCGTAGGACGATAGGAACCGGCCGTGCGGCAAAGAAAGTCGTGTGTGCAAATATGGCGGTTCGGAGCCGTGGAGCCAAGGTTAAGGGCCGTTCGTGGCCTCGAGCGACGACAAAAACGCTATGGTAGAGAGGCCGAGGTGTCAAAATGCCTTAACCATGGCGTACGGGCTTGCTTGACTCGGTGCGGGAGCCATAGGATGCGCGTTGGAACCGACCATGCGGCAAAGGCATGGTCGTGTGTGCAAATGTGGCGCTTTTGGAGCCGTGGAGCCATGGTTAAGGGCCCTTCAGGCTCTCGGGTGATGGAAAACTCTATGGTGGAGAGGTGAGAGGCATCAAAATGGCTTAACCATGGCATACGGGTGTGCTTGAACCGGTGCCGAGAGCCGTAGGATGCACAGGATCCGGCGGTGCGCCAGCACAGTCGTGTGTGCAATTATGGATGTTCTGGAGACATGGAGCTATAGTTAAGGGCCGTTCGGGCTCTTGGGTGATGACAAACATTGTGGTGGTGAGGCCAGAGGCATCAAAATGCCTTAACCATGGCATACGGTCATGGTTGACCTAGTGTCAAGAGCTGTAGGACACGCACGAACCGGGCCGTGCGGTAGCATATTCGTGTGTGCAAATATGGCGCTTCTAGAGCCGGTGGAGCCATGGTTAAGGGCCATTCGGGTTCTCAGGCGGCAACAAACGCTGTGGTGGAGAGGCTAGAGGTGTCAAAATGCCTTAACCATGGCGTACGGGCATGCTTGACTCGGTGCCGAGGAGCCATAGGATGCGTTGGAACCGACCGTGCGGCGGCATGGTCGTGTGTGCAAATATGGCGCTTCGGAGCCGTGGAGCCAAGGTTAAGGGCCGTTCGGGCTCTCGAGCGATGGCAAACGCTATGGTAGAGAGGCCGGAGGTGTCAAAATGCCTTAACCATGGCGTACGGGCATGCTTGACTCGGTCTTGAAGAGCCATAGGATGCGTTGGAACTGACCGTGCGGCAGCATGGTCGTGTGTGCAAATATGGCAGTTTTGCAGCCGTGGAGCCATGGTTAAGGGCCGTTCAGGCTCTCGAGTGATGAAAACTCTATGGTGGAGAGGTGAGAGGCATCAAAATGGCTTAACCATGGCGTACGGGCATGCTTGACCCGGTGCCGAGAGCCGTAGGATGCACGGGATCCGGGTGCGTGCGGCAAAGACAACGTGTGTGCAATTATGGATGTTCGAGTCGTGGAGCTATAGTTAAGGGCCGTTCGGGCTCTCGGGTGATGACAAATATTGTGGTGGTGAGGCCGAGAGGCATCAAAATGGCTTAACCATGGCGTACGGGCGTGCTTGACCTAGTGTCGAGAGCTGTAGGACATGCAGGAACCGGCTGTGTGGTAGCATAGTCGTGTGTGCAAATATGGCAGTTCTAGAGCTGTGGAGCCATGGTTAAGGGCCATTCGGGTTCTCGGGTGGTAATAAACGCTGTGGTGGAGAGGCCAAAGGTGTTAAAACGCCTTAACCATGGTGCATGGGCGTGCTTGACTTGGTGCGAGGAGCCGTAGGACTCATAGGAACCGGCCGTGCGGCAAAGCAAAGTCGTGTGTGCAAATATGGCGGTTCAGAGCCGTGGAGCCGAGGTTAAGGGCCGTTCGGCTCTCGAGCGACGACAAACGCTATGGTAGAGAGGCCGGAGGTGTCAAAATGCCTTAACCATGGCGTACGGGCTTGCTTGACTCGGAGCCATAGGACGCGTTGGAACCGACCATGCGCGGCATGGTCGTGTGTGCAAATGTGGCGCTTTACCGCCGTGGAGCCATGGTTAAGGGCCCTTCGGGCTCTCGGGTGATGGAAAACTCTATGGTGGAGAGGTGAGAGGCATCAAAATGGCTTAACCATGGCGTACGGGTGTGCTTGAACCGGTGCCGAGAGCCGTAGGATGCACGGATCCGGCCGTGCGCCGGACACGGTGTGTGCAATTATGGATGTTCTGAGTCGTGGAGCTATAGTTAAGGGCCGTTCGGGCTCTCGGTGATGACAAACATTGTGGTGGTGGGGCCAGAGGTGTTAAAACGCCTTAACCATGGCATACGGTCGTGCTTGACCTAGTGTCGAGAGTCAGAGGACACGTAGCAACCGGCATGCGGTAGCATAGTCGTGTGTGCAAATATGGCGCTTCTAGAGCGGTGGAGCCATTGTTAAGGGCCATTCGGGTTCTTGGGCAGCAACAAATGCCGTGGTCGAGAGGCCGGTGGGGTCAAAACGCCTTAACCATAGTGCATGGGCGTGCTTGACTTGGTGCGAGGAGCCGTAGGATGCGCAGGAACCGGCGTGCGGCGGCAAAGAAAGTCGTGTGTGCAAATATGGCGCTTCGGGAGCCGTGGAGCCGAGGTTAAGTGCCGTTCGGCTCTCGAGTGACGGCAAACGCAATGGTAGAGAGGCCGAGGTGTCAAAATGCCTTAACGATGGCGTACATGGCATGCTTGACTCGTAGCCGGAGCCATAAAATGCGATGGAACCGACCGTGCGGCGGCATGGTCGAGTGTGCAAATATGACAGCTTTTGGAGCCGTGGAGGCATGGTTAAGGGCCCTTCGGGCTCTTAGGTGATGGAAAACTCTATGGTGGAGAGGTGAGAGGCATCAAAATGGCTTAACCATGGCGTACGTGCATGCTTGACCCGGTGCCGAGAGCCATAGGACGCACAGGATCCGGCCGTGCGGCGGACACGGTCGTGTGTGCAATTATGGATGTTCGAGTCGTGGAGCCAGTAGTTAAGGGCCGTTCGGGCTCTCGGTGATGACAAACATTGTGGTGGTGAGGCCGGAGGCATCAACACGCCTTAACCATGGCATACGGTCATGCTTGACCTAGTGTCAAGAGCCGTAGGACACGCACGAACCGGCCGTGCGGTAGCATATTCGTGTGTGCAAATATGGCGCTTCTATAGCCGTGGAGCCATGGTTAAGGGCCATTCGGGTTCTCAGCGGCAACAAACGCCGTGGTGGAGAGGCTAAAGGTGTCAAAATGCCTTAACCATGGCGTACGGGCATGCTTGACTCGGTGCCGGAGCCATAGGATGCGTTGGAACCGATCGTGCGGCAAATGGTCGTGTGTGCAAATATGGCGGTTCGGAGCCGTGGAGCCAAGGTTAGGGGCCGTTCGTGCTCTCGAGCGATGGCAAACGCTATGGTAGAGAGGCCAGAGGTGTCAAAATGCCTTAACCATGGCGTACATGCATGCTTGACTCAGTGCCGAGAGCCATAGGATGCGTTGGAACCGACCGTGCGGCAGCATGGTCGTGTGTGCAAATATGGTAGTTTTGCAGCCGTGGAGCTGTGGTTAAGGGCCCTTTAGGCTCTCGGGTGATGAAAAACTCTATGGTGGAGAGGTGAGAGGCATCAAAATGGCTTAACCATGGCGTACGGGCGTGCTTGAACCGGTGCCGAGAGCCGTAGGATGCACAGGATCCGGCCGTGCGCCAGCACAGTCGTGTGTGCAATTATGGATGTTCTGGAGTCGTGGAGCTATAGTTAAGGGCCGTTCGGGCTCTCGGGTGATGACAGATATTGTGGTGGTGAGGCCAGAGGTGTCAAAATGCCTTAACCATGGCATACAGTCATGCTTGACCTAGTGTCGAGAGCTATAGGACATGCAGGAACTGGCTGTGCGGTAGCATAGTCGTGTGTGCAAATATGGCAGTTCTAGAGCTGTGGAGCCATGGTTAAGGGCCATTCGGGTTCTCGGGCGGTAAAAAACGCTGTGGTGGAGAGGCCAAAGGTGTTAAAATGCCTTAACCATGGTGCATGGGCGTGCTTGACTTGGTGCGAGGAGCCGTAGGAGGCATAGGAACCGGCCGTGCAGCAGCAAAGTCGTGTGTGCAAATATGGCAGTTCTGGAGCCGTGGAGCCGAGGTTAAGGGCCGTTCAAGCTCTCGAGCGACGACAAACGCTATGGTAGAGAGGCCAAAGGTGTCAAAATGCCTTAACCATGGCGTACAGGCTTGCTTGACTCAGTGCCGGGAGCCATAGGACGCGTTGGAACCGACCATGCGGCAGCATGGCCGTGTGTGCAAATGTGGCAGTTTTACTGCCGTGGAGCCATGGTTAAGGGCCCTTCAGGCTCTCGGGTGATGGAAAACTCTATGGTGGAGAGGTGAGAGGCATCAAAATGGCTTAACCATGGCGTACGGGTGTGCTTGAACCGGTGCCAAGAGCCGTAGGATGCACAGGATCCGGCCGTGCGCCAGCATAGTCGTGTGTGCAATTATGGATGTTCTGGAGTCGTGGAGCTATAGTTAAGGGCCGTTCGGGCTCTTGGGTGATGACAAACATTGTGGTGGTGGGGCCAGAGGTGTTAAAACGCCTTAACCATGGCATACGGTCGTGCTTGACCTAGTGTCGAGAGCTGTAGGACACGTAGGAACCGGCTGTGCGGTAGCATAGTCGTGTGTGCAAATATGGCAGTTCTAGAGCGGTGGAGCCATGGTTAAGGGCCATTCGGGTTCTTGGGCGGCAACAAATGCTGTGGTCGAGAGGCCAGTGGTGTCAAAACGCCTTAACCATAGTGCATGGGCGTGCTTGACTTGGTGCGAGGAGCCGTAGGATGCGCAGGAACCGGCCGTGCGGCAGCAAAGTCGTGTGTGCAAATATGGCGCCTACGAGCCGTGGAGCCAAGGTTAAGTGCCGTTCGGGCTCTCGAGTGACGGCAAACGCTATGGTAGAGAGGCCGAGGTGTCAAAATGCCTTAACGATGGCGCATGTGCATGCTTGACTCAGAGCCGGGAGCCATAAAATGCGTTGGAACCGACCGTGCGGCAGCATGGTCGAGTGTGCAAATATGGCAGTTTTGGAGCCGTGGAGGCATGGTTAAGGGCCCTTCAGGCTCTCAGGTGATGGAAAACTCTATGGTGGAGAGGTGAGAGGCATCAAAATGGCTTAACCATGGCGTACAGGCATGCTTGACCCGTGCCGAGAGCCATAGGATGCACAGGATCCGACCGTGCGGCAGCATAGTCGTGTGTGCAATTATGGATGTTCTGGAGTCGTGGAGCTGTAGTTAAGGGCCGTTCAGGCTCTCGGGTGATGACAAACATTGTGGTGGTGAGGCCAGAGGCATCAAAACGCCTTAACCATGGCATACGGTCATGCTTGACCTAGTGTCAAGAGCTGTAGGACACGCACGAACCGGCTGTGCGGTAGCATATTCGTGTGTGCAAATATTGCGTTCTATAGCCGTGGAGCCATGGTTAAGGGCCATTCGGGTTCTCGGCGGCAACAAACGCTGTGGTGGAGAGGCTAAAGGTGTCAAAATGCCTTAACCATGGCGTACGGGCATGCTTGACTCGGTGCCGGAGCCATAGGATGCGTTGGAACCGACCGTGTGGCGCATGGTCGTGTGTGCAAATATGGCAGTTCCGGAGCCGTGGAGCCAAGGTTAGGGGCCGTTCGGGCTCTCGAGCGATGGCAAACGCTATGGTAGAGAGGCCGAGAGGTGTCCAAATGCCTTAACCATGGCGTACGGGCATGCTTGACTCGCCGAGAGCCATAGGATGCGTTGGAACCGACCGTGCGGCGGTGGTCGTGTGTGCAAATATGGTAGTTTTGCGGCCGTGGAGCCGTGGTTAAGGGCCCTTCGGGCTCTCGGGTGATGAAAAACTCTATGGTGGAGAGGTGAGAGGCATCAAAATGGCTTAACCATGGCGTACGGGCGTGCTTGACCCGGTGCCGAGAGCCGTAGGATGCACGGGATCCGGCGTGCGGCGGCAAAGACGGTCGTGTGTGCAATTATGGATGTTCTGGAGTCGTGGAGCTATAGTTAAGGGCCGTTCGGGCTCTCGGGTGATGACAGATATTGTGGTGGTGAGGCCAGAGGTGTCAAAACGCCTTAACCATGGCATACAGTCGTGCTTGACCTAGTGTCGAGAGCTATAGGACATGCAGGAACTGGCTGTGCGGTAGCATAGTCGTGTGTGCAAATATGGCAGTTCTAGAGCTGTGGAGCCATGGTTAAGGGCCATTCGGGTTCTCGGGCGGTAAAAAACGCTGTAGGGAGAGGCCAAAGGTGTTAAAATGCCTTAACCATGGTGCATGGGCGTGCTTGACTTGGTGCGAGGAGCCGTAGGACGCATAGGAACCGGCCGTGTGGCAGCAAAGTCGTGTGTGCAAATATGGCAGTTCTGGAGCCGTGGATCCGAGGTTAAGGGCCGTTCAAGCTCTCGAGCGATGACAAACGCTATGGTAGAGAGGCCAGAGGTGTCAAAATGTGTTAACCATGGCGTACAGGCTTGCTTGACTCAGTGCCGGGAGCCATAGGACGCGTTGGAACCGACCATGCGGCAGCATGGTCGTGTGTGCAAATGTGGCAGTTTTACTGCCGTGGAGCCATGGTTAAGGGCCCTTCAGGCTCTCGGGTGATGGAAAACTCTATGGTGGAGAGGTGAGAGGCATCAAAATGGCTTAACCATGGCGTACGGGTGTGCTTGAACCGGTGCCAAGAGCCGTAGGATGCACGGGATCCGGCCGTGCGCCGGACACAGTCGTGTGTGCAATTATGGATGTTACGGAGTTGTGGAGCTATAGTTAAGGGCCGTTCGGGCTCTCGGGTGATGACAAACATTGTGGTGGTGGGGCCGGAGGTGTCAAAATGCCTTAACCATGGCATACGGTCGTGCTTGACCTAGTGTCGAGAGCTGTAGGACACGTAGGAACCGGCCGTGCGGCAGCAAAGTCGTGTGTGCAAATATGGCGGTTCGGAGCGGTGGAGCCATGGTTAAGGGCCATTCGGGTTCTTGGGCGGCAACAAATGCTGTGGTTGAGAGGCCGGCGGTGTCAAAACGCCTTAACCATAGTGCATGGGCGTGCTTGACTTGGTGCGAGGAGCCGTAGGATGCGCAGAACCGGCCGTGCGGCAAGAAAAGTCGTGTGTGCAAATATGGCGGTTCGGAGCCGTGGAGCCGAGGTTAAGTGCCGTTCGGGCTCTCGAGTGACGGCAAACGCTATGGTAGAGAGGCCAGAGGTGTCAAAATGCCTTAACCATGGCGTACAGGCATGCTTGACTCAGAGCCGGGAGCCATAAAATGCGTTGGAACCGACCGTGTGGCAGCATGGTCGAGTGTGCAAATATGGCAGTTTTGGAGCCGTGGAGGCATGGTTAAGGGCCCTTCAGGCTCTCAGGTGATGGAAAACTCTATGGTGGAGAGGTGAGAGGCATCAAAATGGCTTAACCATGGCATACGGGTGTGCTTGAACCGGTGCCGAGAGCCGTAGGATGCACAGGATCCGGCCGTGCGCCAGCATAGTCGTGTGTGCAATTATGGATGTTCTGGAGTCGTGGAGCTATAGTTAAGGGCCGTTCGGGCTCTCGGGTGATGACAAACATTGTGGTGGTGGGGCCAGAGGTGTCAAAATGCCTTAACCATGGCATATGGTCGTGCTTGACCTAGTGTCGAGAGCTGTAGGACACGTAGGAACCGACCATGTGGCAGCATGGTCGAGTGTGCAAATATGGCAGTTTTGGAGCCGTGGAGGCATGGTTAAGGGCCCTTCAGGCTCTCAGGTGATGGAAAACTCTATGGTGGAGAGGTGAGAGGCATCAAAATGGCTTAACCATGGCGTACAGGCGTGCTTGAACCGGTGCCGAGAGCCATAGGATGCACGATCCGGCCGTGCGGCGGCACGGTCGTGTGTGCAATTATGGATGTTCGAGTTGTGGAGCTGTAGTTAAGGGCCGTTCGGGCTCTCGGGTGATGACAAACATTGTGGTGGTGAGGCCGAGGCATCAAAATGCCTTAACCATGGCATACGGTCATGCTTGACCTAGTGTCAAGAGCTATAGGACACGCACGAACCGGCGTGCGGTAGCATATTCGTGTGTGCAAATATGGCGCTTCTAGAGCCGTGGAGCCATGGTTAAGGGCCATTCGAGTTCTCGGGCGGCAACAAACGCTGTGGTGGAGAGGCTAGAGGTGTCAAAATGCCTTAACCATGGCATACGGGCATGCTTGACTCGGTGCCGGGAGCCATAGGATGCGTTGGAACCGGCCGTGCGCGGCATGGTCGTGTGTGCAAATATGGCGGTTCGGGCCGTGGAGCCAAGGTTAAGGGCCGTTCGGGCTCTCGAGCAATGGCAAACGCTATGGTAGAGAGGCCGAGGGTGTCAAAATGCCTTAACCACGGCGTGCGGGCATGCTTGACTCGGCCGAGAGCCATAGGATGCGTTGGAACCGACCGTGCGGCGGCATGGTCGTGTGTGCAAATATGGCGTTTGCGGCCGTGGAGCTGTGGTTAAGGGCCCTTCAGGCTCTCGAGTGATGAAAAACTCTATGGTGGAGAGGTGAGAGGCATCAAAATGGCTTAACCATGGCGTACGGGCGTGCTTGACCCGGTGCCGAGAGCCGTAGGATGCACAGGATCCGACCGTGCGGCAGCACAGTCGTGTGTGCAATTATGGATGTTCTGGAGTTGTGGAGCTATAGTTAAGGGCCGTTCGGGCTCTCGGGTGATGACAAACATTGTGGTGGTGAGGCCAGAGGCATCAAAATGCCTTAACCATGGCATACGGTCGTGCTTGACCTAGTGTCGAGAGCTATAGGACATGCGAGAACCGGGCGTGCGGTAGCATAGTCGTGTGTGCAAATATGGAAGTTCTAGAGCTGTGGAGCCATGGTTAAGGGCCATTCGGGTTCTCGGGCGGTAATAAACGCTGTGGCGGAGAGGCCAAAGGTGTTCAAATGCCTTAACCATGGTGCATGGGCGTGCTTGACTTGGTGCGAGGAGCCGTAGGACGCATAGGAACCGGCCGTGCGGCAGCAAAGTCGTGTGTGCAAATATGGCAGTTCAGGAGCCGTGGAGCCGAGGTTAAGGGCCGTTCAGGCTCTCGAGCGATGACAAACGCTATGGTAGAGAGGCCGAGGTGTCAAAATGCCTTAACCATGGCGTACGGGCTTGCTTGACTCGGTCTTGGGAGCCATAGGACGCGTTGGAACCGACCATGCGGCGGCATGGTCGTGTGTGTAAATGTGGCGTTTTACTTGCCGTGGAGCCATGGTTAAGGGCCCTTCGGGCTCTCGGGTGATAGAAAACTCTATGGTGGAGAGGTGAGAGGCATCAAAATGGCTTAACCATGGCGTACGGGTGTGCTTGAACCGGTGCCGAGAGCCGTAGGATGCACGGGATCTCGGCGTGCGCCGGCACGTCGTGTGTGCAATTATGGATGTTCGAGTCGTGGAGCTATAGTTAATGGCCGTTCGGGCTCTCGGTGATGACAAACATTGTGGTGGTGGGGCCGAGGTGTTAAAACGCCTTAACCATGGCATACGGTCGTGCTTGACCTAGTGTCGAGAGCCGTAGGACACGTAGGAACCGGGCTGTGCGGTAGCATAGTCGTGTGTGCAAATATGGCGTTCTAGAGCGGTGGAGCCATGGTTAAGGGCCATTCGGGTTCTTGGGCGGCAACAAATGCTGTGGTCGAGAGGCCGGCGGTGTCAAAACGCCTTAACCATAGTGCATGGGCGTGCTTGACTTGGTGCGAGGAGCCGTAGGATGCGCAGGAACCGGCCGTGGCAAGAAAAGTCGTGTGTGCAAATATGGCGGTTCGGAGCCGTGGAGCCGAGGTTAAGTGCCGTTCGTGCTCTCGAGTGATGGCAAACGCTATGGTAGAGAGGCCAGAGGTGTCAAAATGCCTTAACCATGGCGTACAGGCATGCTTGACTCAGAGCCGGGAGCCATAAAATGCGTTGGAACCGACCGTGCGGCAGCATGGTCGAGTGTGCAAATATGGCAGTTTTGGAGCCGTGGAGGCATGGTTAAGGGCCCTTCAGGCTCTAGGTGATGGAAAACTCTATGGTGGAGAGGTTAGAGGCATCAAAATGGCTTAACCATGGCGTACAGGCATGCTTGACCCGGTGCCGAGAGCCATAGGACGCACGGATCCGACCGTGCGGCAAAGACACGGTCGTGTGTGCAATTATGGATGTTCGGAGTCGTGGAGCCGTAGTTAAGGGCCGTTCGGGCTCTCGGGTGATGACAAACGTTGTGGTGGTGAGGCCGAGGCATCAAAACGCCTTAACCATGGCATACGGTCATGCTTGACCTAGTGTCAAGAGCTGTAGGACACGCACGAACCGGGCCGTGCGGTAGCATAGTCGTGTGTGCAAATATGGCGCTTCTAGAGCCGTGGGAGCCATGGTTAAGGGCCATTCGGGTTCTCGGGCGATAATAAACGCCGTGGTGGAGAGGCCAAAGGTGTTAAAACGCCTTAACCATGGTGCATGGGCGTGCTTGACTTGGTGCGAGGAGCCGTAGGACGCATAGGAACCGGCCGTGCGGCAGCAAAGTCGTGTGTGCAAATATGGCGTTACGGAGCCGTGGAACCGAGGTTAAGGGCCGTTCAAGCTCTCGAGCGACGACAAACGCTATGGTAGAGAGGCCGAGGTGTCAAAATGCCTTAACCATGGCGTACGGGCTTGCTTGACTCGGTCGGAGCCATAGGACGCGTTGGAACCGACCATGCGGCAGCATGGTCGTGTGTGCAAATGTGGCAGTTTTACTGCCGTGGAGCCATGGTTAAGGGCCCTTCAGGCTCTCGGGTGATGGAAAACTCTATGGTGGAGATGTGAGAGGCATCAAAATGGCTTAACCATGGCGTACGGGTGTGCTTGAATCGGTGCCGAGAGCCGTTGGATGCACAGGATCCGGCCGTGCGCCAGCACAGTCGTGTGTGCAATTATGGATGTTCTGGAGTCGTGGAGCTATAGTTAAGGGCCGTTCGGGCACTCGGGTGATGACAAACATTGTGGTGGTGGGGCCAGAGGTGTTAAAACACCTTAACCATGGCATACGGTCGTGCTTGACCTAGTGTCGAGAGCTGTAGGACACGTAGGAACCGGCTGTGCGGTAGCATAGTCGTGTGTGCAAATATGGCAGTTCTAGAGCGGTGGAGCCATGGTTAAGGGCCATTCGGGTTCTTGGGAAGCAACAAATGCTGTGGTCGAGAGCCCAGTGGTGTCAAAACACCTTAACCATAGTGCATGGGCGTGCTTGACTTGGTGCGAGGAGCCGTAGGATGCGCAGGAATCGGCCGTGCGGCAGCAAAGTCGTGTGTGCAAATATGGCTGTTCTGGAGCCGTGGAGCCGAGGTTAAGTGCCATTCAGGCTCTCGAGTGATGGAAAACGCTATGGTAGTGAGGCCGGAGGTGTCAAAATGCCTTAACCATGGCGTACGTGCATGCTTGACTCGAGCCGGAGCCATAAAATGCATTGGAACCGACCGTGCGGCAGCATGGTCGAGTGTGCAAATATGGCAGTTTTGGAGCCGTGGAGGCATGGTTAAGGGCCCTTCAGGCTCTCGAGTGATGGAAAACTCTATGGTGGAGAGGTGAGAGGCATCAAAATGGCTTAACCATGGCGTACAGGCGTGCTTGACCCGGTGCCGAGAGCCATAGGATGCACAGGATCCGACCGTGCGGCAGCACGGTCGTGTGTGCAATTATGGATGTTCTGGAGTCGTGGAGCTGTAGTTAAGGGCCATTCAGGCTCTCGGGTGATGACAAACATTGTGGTGGTGAGGCCAGAGGCATCAAAATGCCTTAACCATGGCATACGGTCATGCTTGACCTAGTGTCAAGAGTCAGAGGACACGCACAAACCAACCGTGCGGTAGCATATTCGTGTGTGCAAACATGGCGGTTCTAGAGCCGTGGAGCCATGGTTAAGGGCCATTCAGGTTCTCAAAGGCAACAAACCCCGTGGTGGAGAGGCTAGAGGTGTCAAAATGCCTTAACCATGGTGTACGGGCATGCTTGACTCGGTGCCGAGCCATAGGATGCGTTGGACCGACCGTGCGGCAGCATGGTCGTGTGTGCAAATATGGTAGTTACGGGAGCCATGGAGCCAAGGTTAAGGGCCGTTCGTGCTCTCGAGCGATGGCAAACGCTATGGTAGAGAGGCCAGAGGTGTCAAATGCCTTAACCATGGCGTACGGGCATGCTTGACTCGGCTTGCGAGAGCCATAGGATGCGTTGGAACCGACCGTGCGGCAAAGATGGTCGTGTGTGCAAATATGGTAGTTTTGCGCCGTGGAGCCGTGGTTAAGGGCCCTTTAGGCTCTCGGGTGATGAAAACTCTATGGTGGAGAGGTGAGAGGCATCAAAATGGCATAACCATGGCTTACGGGCGTGCTTGACCCGGTGCCGAGAGCCGTAGGATGCACGGATCCGGGCCGTGTGCGGCCGGCACGGTCGTGTGTGCAATTATGGATGTTACGGAGTCGTGGAGCTATAGTTAAGGGCCGTTCGGGCTCTCGGGTGATGACAAATATTGTGGTGGTGAGGCCGGGGGCATCAAAATGCCTTAACCATGGCATACGGTCATGCTTGACCTAGTGTCGAGAGCTATAGGACATGCAAGAACCGGGCCGTGCGGTAGCATAGTCGTGTGTGCAAATATGGCGTTCTAGAGCCGTGGAGCCATGGTTAAGGGCCATTCGGGTTCTCGGGCGGTAATAAATGCTGTGGTGGAGAGGCCAAAGGTGTTAAAATGGCTTAACCATGGTGCATGGGCGTGCTTGACTTGGTGCGAGGAGCCGTAGGACGCATAGGAACCGGCCGTGCGGCAGCAAAGTCGTGTGTGCAAATATGGCAGTTCTGGAGCCGTGGAGCCGAGGTTAAGGGCCATTCAGGCTCTCGAGCGATGACAAACGCTATGGTAGAGAGGCCAGAGGTGTCAAAAAGCCATAACCATGGCATACGGTCGTGCTTGACCTAGTGTCGAGAGCTATAGGACATGCAAGAACTGGCTGTGCGGTAGCATAGTCGTGTGTGCAAATATGGCAGTTCTAGAGCTGTGGAGCCATGGTTAAGGGCCATTCGGGTTCTCGGGCGGTAATAAACGCTGTGGTGGAGAGGCCAAAGGTGTTAAAACGCCTTAACCATGG
>JAENPR010002671.1:0-46289 GCA_018135685.1 Themeda triandra | reverse complement strand
GCGTAAACCCAACTCGTACACTAGTTAGATTTATACCGATTGTAGAAGTACTTGGTGGTGAAGATGCATACGATGATTGCAACGTGAGCTTATCGCCGAGCGTCTCCGTAGACGATCCCACAAGCCCGACGACGACGAGACGACGTGGCCGACGACGATGAGATGACTTGCCGACGACGATAGCACGAGCTTGTAGAGCTTTTCACAGCTGTCTCGTAGACGATCCAAAGAAGCTTGATGACGACGATGGCACGAGCTTGTAGAAGGCGTCTCCCGTAGACGATCTAGCAAGCTTGATGACGACGTACGATGATGCCGATGTAGAAGATTTTGGAGCTAGCCGCGCTAAGAGCGCTTCCAAAACCTTATTCGCTTTCTCCCCGCACGACGTGGCCGCCGACGACGATGAGATGACGTGCCGCCGACGACGATGGCACGAGCTTGTAGAGCTTGTCGCCGAGCGTCTCTCCCGTAGACGATCCAACAAGCTTGATGACGACGATGGCACGAGCTTGTAGCTAGGCGTCTCCCGTAGACGATCTAGCAAGCTTGATGACGACGAGACGATGATGTGCCGATGTAGAAGATTGGAGATGTAGCCGCGCTAAGAGCGCCCAAAAACCTTATTCGCCTTCTCCTAAGTGCCAGGATCGCAAAGACGTAGGGTTCCTGAGACCCGCCCTCCTGGGCCGCCGTGCACGCCGACGATCGGGATGGAGAGACTACGACGGCAACGCAAAGCGCGAGAAGAGGAAAACACTATTTTTACTACGTTAGGATTTTCTAATTGAAACTCCCAATTGTAGTCTTTGTTGTTGTGTCTATTCCCACAAGCATCGGTACGTATATATGGAGGAAGACCCCCTACATCAACATCAACTAGCAATATGGTACTAATTGATATTGTACCTCCCACCTTTACCATGGGCTTAATCATTAAAGCCCATTAGGGAACACATGTATTGGGCCTTTGAGATTTATTAGAATTTCTACATATGGATTTAGGGGAATATCCATATAAATTCTAACAATCCCCACCGCATCTCAAATCTCAATATAGACATTTTTCTTCTCTCTCATTACCGTTTATATACTAGTATTTCAAACAGACCGTTAAGTTGAACATCCGCTCTAGAGCTTTAAGTTAGACCAATTCACAACTTGAACAATGGACTACGCCTTGAATTGCAAGTTTTGTGCGAATGAGTTTACTCAAAGTCAAACTAGTATACGGGCCGCGCAACCTTCCCCGTGGGTGGAGCATATCGCTATACTCCTTGGTCTCTTCAGTATGAGCTTACTAGAGACCACCAAGTCTCATAGATCGCGATGCCATCACCAAAACTCATATAGGTATGTTCATTCAAGAATGCTCAGAGGACAAAGATCTTCGCTTGTTAAAGCCAATAGAACATATTAAGGCATTAGCCAACCTGGCCATACAAAGGCTCTCATTGCATTGAGAGTATTGCATCTTCACTTAGAGAGGGTTATTATTATACTCTCCTCAGTTTACCAACAGCTTGTTCTTCCCAGATCCTTAGTCACGGGATCTCCGATCAAAAAGGTTGGGTTACTAATGGGCCGTAAACTCACATGGGTCTCATTCCCATCTCCCTTGATGCGATTTCTATCACATTTCGTGATAGCCCTTTTGTAAAGGGATCTCGCGTGTTTTTAACCGTTTGGACATAAGCCACACTAATTACTCCGGAGTTTCTACCTTCCCGAGCGCTTTCAAACGTCTTTAACGTGTCTTGTTGACTTCGCATTATCCTTAGCACTATTCACTTTAGTGATCACCGTTTGATTATCACAAGCCATAAGGATAGCCGTATTGGTTTTTCAACCACCTAAGCAAGTCGATAAAGAGCTCACGCAGCCCACTCGCCCGCAGATGCCGATCCAAAGCAAGTAAGTTCGGGCTCCATGGTTGATTTAGTCAATATAGTCTCTGCTTACAAGACTCCATGACATCGCACCACCTCCAAGAGTAAATACATACCCACTAGTGGCATAGATTTGATCAATATCGTAAACGCCGCATCACTATATCCCTCTAGCACACTGGGTGCCCAAAATAGTGAATCCCAAAACTCATTGCACTTCCTTAAGATAACGCAAGACCCTTTCAAGTGCATGCCAATGATCATCACCCTAGGTTGACATGTACCTACTCAACTTGCTCACAAAGAAAAGAGATGTCCGTCCGGTTGCGCTTAGCTAGATACATGAGTGAACCAATTATCCGAGAATATCTCAATTGATCTCTAGTAATTCTTTTGTTCTTTTTCAATGTCACACTAGGATCATAAGGTGTTGGAGAAGGCTTGCTATCCATAAAGCCAAAACGGCTCAAGAGCTTTCTCAACACAGTGAGATTGCAACAAAGTAATCCCACTCTCTTCCTTAATCAAACTTGATGTTCGAATTACATCAAATTCTCTCCTAGATCTTTCATGTCAAAACTTTTAGACAAGAAGACTTGACTTCATTGATCACATCAATGTTTGTTCCAAATCAATATCATCAACATATAAGCACAAAATAACAGATTGGCCCCCACCATGTCGATAATATACACACCTATCGCCCCATTAACAAAGAAAGCCCGCACTAGTTAAAGTGGTGTCGAACTTCTCATGCCATTGTTTGGGTGCTTGTTTCAAGCCATACAAAGATTTCAATAATTTACACACCTTCGCTTTTCACCTTTTTTACTACAAATCCATCGAAGCTGATCCATGTAAATCTCCTCATCCAACTCTCCATTAAGGAAAGTCAAGTTTTCACATCCATTTGATGAATGATAAGACCATATGAGGCAAAGGAAAGTAGTAACCGAATAGTGGTCATTCTAGCAACAAATGAATAAGTGTCAAAGAAATCTTCACCTTCCTTTTGTGTATAACCCTTAGCCACAAGCCGAGCCTTGTACTTATCAATAGTACCATCGTGCCTAAGCTTCTTCTTGAACACCCATTTGCAACCAATAGGCTTACACCCAAATGGTAAATCAGATAACTCCCCATGTTCCATCGAAGTTGATCTCACTCCGAATGCCTTCTTTCCAATCATCTCGTACGAGATGCATATGCCTCTCGTAATAGAGGTGGGAGTATCGCTCCACAAGGTACACAAATGAAATCATCACCAAAAGATTTTGCAATCCTTCGCCTCTTGTTCCTCAGAACTTCATTGTCATCCTCCTCAAGGACTTTTCAAGTGGTTGTTCAAATGGCCTAACCGGATGCTCGATAGTGTAGTAAAATCAAAGAGCTAACTCGCAGAAAATTTAGCATTGCTACATATATCTTTCATAGGAAATATATTCTCAAAAATGTAGCATCACGAGATTCAAAGATTGTATCAATATACATATCGAAACTTCGATTTTACTACTAAAATCTATAGGCAATGCTCCGATGAGCATATCCTAGAAAGACACAATCCACGGGCTTTTGGTCCAAGCTTACGCTTCTTAGAAATTGGAACATTGACTTTCGCCAAACATCCCCACGTGCGCAAGTATGAGAGTGATGGTTTCCTTCCAACCCATTGCTCATATGGAGTTGTCTCTTTATTTCGTTTGGAATTTCTATTCAGACATGACTCGCACAATAAAGCTTCCCCACCATGCCTTAGATAAAAACCAAGAAGGTTCAACATGGCATTCACCAAGTCAAAAAATGTGCGATTTTTCCTCTCGCAACCCCGTTTGATTCGGCGAATAGGGAGGTGTCCTCTCATGAATAATACCATGTTTCAGACAAAAATCATCAAAAGATGTAGGAAAATATTCACCACCACGTATCCGACCTTAGACGTTTAATTTTTCTCTCTAGTTGATTCTCAACTTCCGCCTTATAGATTTTAAAGTAGTCAAACGCTTCATCTTTAGTTTTCAACAAGTAAACATAGCAAAATCTAGTTGCATCATCAATCAAAGTCATGAAATATCTCTTTTCCACCTTTTTGTCAACACACCATTCATCTCACAAAGATCGAATGTATGAGTTCTAGAGGTGCCATGTCTCTCCTTCCGCTTTGTGAGGCTTTCGAGGCTGCTTAGATTGCACACAATTATGGCACTTAGAACCTTTGACAATAGTAAACTGGAATTAAGTTCAAGCTAGACAATCATGACATCAAACCAAAGTTCACATGACATAAACGAGAATGCCAAACACTAGAACTATCATTAATTGTGCCACAAATGTGATTCACCGACTTGTTACAAAATCGCTAAAGATAAAACGAAACAAAACCTCCACAATCATAGCCTTTACCAATAAATTGTCCATGCTTAGATATTACAACTTTATTGGATTCTAGTACCACCTAAACCCATCTCTCAAAAGAAGGAGGCACTAACAAGGTTCTTACGAATAGTAGGAACATGCCGCACGTTCTTAGTTGCACAATTTTTCCCGAAGTAAACTTCGATCTACCGTGCCAACACCATGAACAAGCATGTGACCCATTCCCCATCAAAACAAACAGGAACCTTGAAGCCCATGATAAGAAGAAAACAAAGATATGTCAAGACACACGTGAATATTAGCACCCCGTATCAACCCACCAACTTGGGGACCTAAAACACCGAAAGCACGGTATGAACATTACCACACTCCTCATCGGGCTTGCGCTACTAGTCACGAGGTTGACATTCTTCTTTTTCCCAATCGAAAAGTGACCAAGCTCTCCACAAGTGAAGCAAGGCAACTCTACTTTAGTTTGCTTCTTCTCAAAGGTAGTTACTATCTTGGCATCGGAAGGTTTATTATTCAGGATTGTTCTTCCTCTAAGAACAGTTGGTGGTCTTCCCCGAATCTTCTCGATTTTCTCTAGAGATATTTCCCTCACATGAGCCAACACTAATCTCAGAACACTTTAGCCTTTAGCCGAGAGTATGGCCTTAATCCCCCGTCACCTCTTTAAATGTGCACTAGAATACTTTTCTAGTCTCAAAGACGTCACGAAAAAACAACACATACTTAAATCAAAGAAAAAGCCTAGAATAAGGTTTTTGGATTGTTGGATAAATAGGCAACTTCCGCATTAACACTCGCATTAAAACTGCATTAGATCATGACAAGGTGATCAACTAGATTGAGCATAGCACGATTACTAGCATGGCGTATCGCATATCACATATACTAGCGTGACAAATCATGATATCGCATAGCATGAACATGATAACTAGCGTAAACCCAACTCGTACATTAGATTTATACCGCCGATTGTAGAAGTACTTGGTGGTGAAGATGCATACGATGATTGCAACGTGAGCTTGTCGCCGAGCTCCCCGTAGACGATCCCACAAGCCTCGACGACGACGAGACGACGTGCCGCCGACGACGCATGAGATGACCGCCGACGACGATAGCAGAGCTTGTAGAGTGTCAGCCGAGACGATCCAAGATATGACACGATGCACGAGCTTGTAGAGCTTGTAGACGATCTAGCAAGCTTGATGACGACGAGACGATGATGTGCCGATGTAGAAGATTTGGGGATAGCCGCGAAGACGAAAAACCTCCGGGCCAGTTTGATGACGACGATGGCACGAGCTTGTAGCTAGGCGTCCCGTAGACCATCTAGCAAGCTTGATGACGACGAGACGATGATGTGCCGATGTAGAAGATTGGAGCAAATGCGCATGGAGCGCTTTCCCAAAAACCTTATTCGCCTTCTCCCTTTGGCATGTGATCGCAAAGACGCAGGGTTCCGAGACCTCGCCCTCCTGCCGCTCGTGCACGCCGACGGACGGGACGGAGAGACTACGACGGCAACGCAGCGAGAAGAAAAACACTATTTTACTACGTTAGATTTTCTAATTGAAACTCCCCAATTGTAGTCTTTGTTGTTGTGTCTATTCCCACAAGCATCGTACGTATATATGTGGAGGAAGACCCCTACATCTACATCAACTAGCAATATGGTACTAATTGATATTGTACCTCCCCACCTTTACTCATGGGCTTAATCATTAAAGCCCATTAAAGGTAACACATGTATTGGGCCTTTGAGATTTATTAGAATTTCTACATATGGATTTAGGGAATATCCATATAAATTCTAACAAAACTCTATGGCATCTGACCCCAATATAGACATTTTTTCTTCTCTCCTGACACGTTTGTGTGCAATTATGGATGTTCGAGTCGTGGAGCTATAGTTAAGGGCCGTTCGGGCTCTGGTGATGACAAACATTGTGGTGGTGAGGCCAGGGCATCAAAACGCCTTAACCATGGCATACGGTCATGCTTGACCTAGTGTCGAGAGCTATAGGACATGCAGGAACCGGGCCGTGCGGTAGCATAGTCGTGTGTGCAAATATGGCGCTTCTAGAGCTATGGAGCCATGGTTAAGGGCCATTCGGGTTCTCGGGCGGTAACAAACACCGTGGTGGAGAGGCCAAAGGTGTTAAAATGCCTTAACCATGGTGCATGGGCGTGCTTGACTTGGTGCGAGGAGCCGTAGGACGATGGAACCGCCGTGCGGCAAAGAAAGTCGTGTGTGCAAATATGGCAGCTCCGAGCCGTGGAGCCGAGGTTAAGGGCCGTTCGTGCTCTCGAGCGATGACAAACGCTATGGTAGAGAGGCCAGAGGTGTCAAAATGCCTTAACCATGGCGTACGGGCATGCTTGACTCAAGGCCGGAGCCATAGGATGCGTTGGAACCGACCATGCGGCAAAGCATGGTCGTGTGTGCAAATGTGGCGCTTTACCGGAGCCGTGGAGCCATGGTTAAGGGCCCTTCGTGCTCTCTGTGATGGAAAACTCTATGGTGGAGAGGTGAGAGGCATCAAAATGGCTTAACCATGGCGTACGGCGTGCTTGAACCGGTGCCGAGAGCCGAGGATGCACAGATCCGGCCGTGCGCGCTGACAACCGTGTGTGCAATTATGGATGTTCGAGTCGTGGAGCTATAGTTAAGGGCCGTTCGGGCTCTCGGATGACAAACATTGTGGTGGTGGGGCCGAGGTGTCAAAACGCCTTAACCATGGCATACGGTCGTGCTTGACCTAGTGTCGAGAGCTATAGGACACGCAGGAACCGGGCCGTGCGGTAGCATAGTCGTGTGTGCAAATATGGCGCTTCTAGAGCGGTGGAGCCATGGTTAAGGGCCATTCGGGTTCTTGGGCGGCAACAAACGCCGTGGTGGAGAGGCCAAAGGTGTCAAAATGCCTTAACCATGGTGCATGGGCGTGCTTGACTTGGTGCGAGGAGCCGTAGGATGCGGAACCGGGCCGTGCGGCAAAGAAAGTCGTGTGTGCAAATATGGCGCTTCGAGCCGTGGAGCCGAGGTTAAGGGCCGTTCGTGCTCTCGAGCGATGGCAAACGCTATGGTAGAGAGGCCAGAGGTGTCAAAATGCCTTAACCATGGCGTACGGCATGCTTGACTCAAGCCGGGAGCCATAGGATGCGTTGAACCGACCGCATGCAAGCAAAGATGGTCGTGTGTGCAAATATGGGCAGTTTTGGAGCCGTGGAGCCATGGTTAAGGGCCCTTCGTGCTCTCGGTGATGGAAAACTCTATGGTGGAGAGGTGAGAGGCATCAAAATGGCTTAACCATGGCGTACGGCGTGCTTGACCCTGCCGAGAGCCATAGGATGCACAGATCCGACCGTGCGGGCAAAGACACGCCGTGTGTGCAATTATGGATGTTCTCGAGTCGTGGAGCTATAGTTAAGGGCCGTTCGGGCTCTCGTGATGACAAACATTGTGGTGGTGAGGCCAGAGGCATCAAAACGCCTTAACCATGGCATACGGTCATGCTTGACCTAGTGTCAAGAGCTATAGGACACGCACGAACCGGTGCCGGCGGTAGCATAGTCGTGTGTGCAAATATGGCGCTCTAGAGCCGTGGAGCCATGGTTAAGGGCCATTCGGGTTCTTGGGCGCAACAAACGCTGTGGTGGAGAGGCCAAGGTGTCAAAATGCCTTAACCATGGTGCATGGGCGTGCTTGACTTGGTGCGAGGAGCCATAGGATGCGTTGGAACCGACCGTGCGGCAAAGAAAGTCGTGTGTGCAAATATGGCGCTCGAGCCGTGGAGCCGAGGTTAAGGGCCGTTCGTGCTCTCGAGCGATGGCAAACGCTATGGTAGAGAGGCCAGAGGTGTCAAAATGCCTTAACCATGGCGTACGGGCATGCTTGACTCGGCCGGAGCCATAGGATGCGTTGGAACCGACCATGCGGCAAAGATGGTCGTGTGTGCAAATATGGCGTTTTGCAGCGTGGAGCCATGGTTAAGGGCCCTTCGTGCTCTCGGTGATGAAAAACTCTATGGTGGAGAGGTGAGAGGCATCAAAATGGCTTAACCATGGCGTACGGCGTGCTTGACCCGCCGAGAGCCGTAGGATGCACAAAGGATCCGGGCCAGGCAAGAAGAGCGCCGTGTGTGCAATTATGGATGTTCGAGTCGTGGAGCTATAGTTAAGGGCCGTTCGGCCTCAGCGATGACAAATATTATGGTGGTGAGGCCAGAGGCGTCAAAATGCCTTAACCATGGCATACGGTCATGCTTGACCTAGTGTCAAGAGCTGTAGGACACGCACGAACCGGGCAGGCGTAGCATATTCGTGTGTGCAAATATGGCAGTTCTAGAGCCGTGGAGCCATGGTTAAGGGCCATTCAGGTTCTCGGGCAGCAACAAACGCTGCAGGGAGAGGCTAGAGGTGTCAAATGCCTTAACCATGGCGTACGGGCATGCTTGACTTGGTGCGAGGAGCCATAGGATGCGTTGAACCGACCGTGCGGCAGCATGGTCGTGTGTGCAAATATGGCGCTTCGGAGCCATGGAGCCGAGGTTAAGGGCCATTCAGGCTCTCGAGCGATGGCAAACGCTATGGTAGAGAGGCCAGAGGTGTCAAAATGCCTTAACCATGGCGTACGGGCATGCTTGACTCAGCGCCGAGAGCCATAGGATGCGTTGGAACCTACCGTGCGGCAGCATGGTCGTGTGTGCAAATATGGCAGTTTTGCAGCCGTGAGCCTGGTTAAGGGCCCTTCTGTGCTCTTGTGATGAAAAACTCTATGGTGGAGAGGTGAGAGGCATCAAAATGGCTTAACCATGGCGTACGGCGTGCTTGACCCTAAGTGCCGAGAGCCGTAGGATGCATAGGATCCTGGCGGCAGCACAAGATTGTGTGTGCAATTATGGATGTTCGAGTCGCGAGCTATAGTTAAGGCCATTCGGGCTCTCGGGTGATGACAAATATTGTGGTGGTGAGGCCGTAGGCGTCAAAATGCCTTTAACCATGGCATACGGCCGTGCTTGACCTAGTGTCGAGAGCTATAGGACATGCAGGAACCGGCCGGGTAGCATAGTCGTGTGTGCAAATATGGCGGTTCTAGAGCCGGAGCCATGGTTAAGGGCCATTCGGGTTCTCGTGGTAATAAACGCCGTGGTGGAGAGGCCAAAGGTGTTAAAACACCTTAACCATGGTGCATGGGCGTGCTTGACTTGGTGCGAGGAGCCGTAGGACGATAGGAACCGGGCCGTGCGGCAAAGAAATGTGTGTGCAAATATGGCGCTTCCGGAGCCGTGGAGCCGAGGTTAAGGGCCGTTCGTGCTCTCGAGCGACGACAAACACTATGGTAGAGAGGCCGTAGGTGTCAAAATGCCTTAACCATGGCGCACGGGCTTGCTTGACTCCAAGCCGAGAGCCATAGGATGCGTTGGAACCGACCGTGCAAGGAGATGGTCGTGTGTGCAAATATGGCAGCTTTTGGAGCCGTGGAGCATGGTTAATGGCCCTTCAAGCTCTCAGTGATGGAAAACTCTATGGTGGAGAGGTGAGAGGCATCAAAATGGCTTAACCATGGCGTACGGGCGTGCTTGACCCGGTGCCGAGAGCCGTAGGATGCACAGGATCCGACCGTGCGGCAGCACAGTCGTGTGTGCAATTATGGATGTTCTGGAGTCGTGGAGCTATAGTTAAGGGCCGTTCGGGCTCTCGGGTGATGACAAATATTGTGGTGGTGAGGCCAGAGGTGTCAAAACGCCTTAACCATGGCATACGGTCGTGCTTGACCTAGTGTCGAGAGCTATAGGACATGCAGGAACTGGCTATGCGGTAGCATAGCTGTGTGTGCAAATATGGCAATTCTAGAGCTGTGGAGCCATGGTTAAGGGCCATTCGGGTTCTCGGGCGGTAATAAACGCTGTGGTGGAGAGGCCAAAGGTGTTAAAACGCCTTAACCATGGTGCATGGGCGTGCTTGACTTGGTGCGAGGAGCCGTAGGACGCGTTGGAACCGACCATGCGGCAGCATGGTCGTGTGTGCAAATATGGCGCTTCGAGCCGTGGAGCCGAGGTTAAGGGCCGTTCGGCTCTCGAGCGACGACAAACGCTATGGTAGAGAGGCCAGAGGTGTCAAAATGCCTTAACCATGGCGTACGCATGCTTGACCGCTGCGGAGCCATAGGATGCGTTGGAACCGACTTGCATGCGGCAAAAGATGGTCGTGTGTGCAAATGTGGCAGCTTTTGGACCGCCGTGAGCCATGGTTAAGGGCCCTTCGTGCTCTCGGTGATGGAAAACTCTATGGTGGAGAGGTGAGAGGCATCAAAATGGCTTAACCATGGCGTACGGTGTGCTTGAACCGTGCCGAGAGCCGTAGGATGCACAGATCCGCCGTGCGCTCAAAGACAACAGGTGTGCAATTATGGATGTTCCGGAGTCGTGGAGCTATAGTTAAGGGCCGTTCGGGCTCTCGGGTGATGACAAACATTGTGGTGGTGGGGCCAGAGGTGTCAAAATGCCTTAACCATGGCATACGGCCGTGCTTGACCTAGTGTCGAGCCGTAGGACACGCAGGAACCGGGTCCGTGCGGTAGCATAGTCGTGTGTGCAAATATGGCGCTTCTAGAGCGGCGGAGCCATGGTTAAGGGCCATTCGGTTCTCTGGGCGGCAACAAACGCTGTGGTCGAGAGGGCTAAAGGTGTCAAAACGCCTTAACCATAGTGCATGGGCGTGCTTGACTTGGTGCGAGGAGCCATAGGATGCGCAGGAACCGCCGCGGCGGCCGAAAGTCGTGTGTGCAAATATGGCGCTCGGAGCCGTGAGCCGAGGTTAAGTGCCGTTCGTGCTCTCGAGTGATGGCAAACGCTATGGTAGAGGGCCAGAGGTGTCAAAATGCCTTAACCATGGCGTATGTGCATGCTTGACTTCAAGCCGGAGCCATAAAATGCGTTGAACCGACCGGGCGGCAGATGGTCGAGTGTGCAAATATGGCAGTTTTGGAGCCGTGAGGCATGGTTAAGGGCCCTTCAAATGCTCTCGTGTGATGGAAAACTCTATGGTGGAGAGGTGAGAGGCATCAAAATGGCTTAACCATGGCGCATGTGCGTGCTTGACCCGGCAGAAGAGAGCCATAGGATGCACAGGATCTGACCGTGCGGCAGCACAGTCGTGTGTGCAATTATGGATGTTCTGAGTCGTGGAGCTGTAGTTAAGGGCCGTTCGGGCTCTCTGGCGATGACAAACATTGTGGTGGTGAGGCCGAGGCATCAAAATGCCTTAACCATGGCATACGGTCATGCTTGACCTAGTGTCAAGAGTCGTAGGACACGCACGAACCGGGTGGGCGGAGCATATTCGTGTGTGCAAATATGGCAGCTTCTAGAGCTGTGGAGCCATGGTTAAGGGCCATTCAGTTCTCAGCGGCAACAAACGCTGTGGTGGAGAGGCTAGAGGTGTCAAAATGCCTTAACCATGGCGTACGGCATGCTTGACTCAAGCCGTGAGCCATAGGATGCGTTGAACCGACCGTGCGGCAAAGATGGTCGTGTGTGCAAATATGGCGCTTCTGAGCCGTGGAGCCAAGGTTAAGGGCCGTTCGTGCCTCGAGCGATGGCAAACGCTATGGTAGAGAGGCCGAGGTGTCAAAATGCCTTAACCATGGCGTACGGCATGCTTGACTCGCCGAGAGCCATAGGATGCGTTGGAACCGACCGTGCGGCAAAGATGGTCGTGTGTGCAAATATGGCAGTTTTGCAGCCGTGAGCTGTGGTTAAGGGCCCTTCAAGCTCTCGGGTGATGAAAAACTCTATGGTGGAGAGGTGAGAGGCATCAAAATGGCTTAACCATGGCGTACGGGCGTGCTTGACCCGGTGCCGAGAGCCGTAGGATGCACAGATCCGGCCGTGCGGCAAAGACAACCGTGTGTGCAATTATGGATGTTCTCCGAGTCGTGGAGCTATAGTTAAGGGCCGTTCGGGCTCTCCTAAGGGTGATGACAAATATTGTGGTGGTGAGGCCAGAGGCATCAAAATGCCTTAACCATGGCATACGGTCGTGCTTGACCTAGTGTCGAGAGCTATAGGACATGCAGGAACCGGCTGTGCGGTAGCATAGTCGTGTGTGCAAATATGGCGCTTCTAGAGCTATGAGCCATGGTTAAGGGCCATTCGGGTTCTCGGGCGGTAATAAACGCCGTGGTGGAGAGGCCAAAGGTGTTAAAACGCCTTAACCATGGTGCATGGGCGTGCTTGACTTGGTGCGAGGAGCCGTAGGACGATAGGAACCGCCGTGCGGCAAAAGAAAAGTCGTGTGTGCAAATATGGCTTTGGGAGCCGTGGAGCCGAGGTTAAGGGCCGTTCAGCTCTCGAGCGATGACAAACGCTATGGTAGAGAGGCCAGAGGTGTCAAAATGCCTTAACCATGGCGTACGGCTTGCTTGACTCAGGGCCGGAGCCATAGGACGCGTTGGAACCGACCATGCGGCAAAGATGGTCGTGTGTGCAAATGTGGCAGCTTTACCGCCGTGAGCCATGGTTAAGGGCCCTTCGTGCTCTCGGTGATGGAAAACTCTATGGTGGAGAGGTGAGAGGCATCAAAATGGCTTAACCATGGCGTACGGGTGTGCTTGAACCGGTGCCGAGAGCCGTAGGATGCACAGATCCGGCCGTGCGCCGCACAAGCCGGTGTGCAATTATGGATGTTCGAGTCGTGGAGCTATAGTTAAGGGCCGTTCGGGCTCTCGGGTGATGACAAACATTGTGGTGGTGGGGCCAGAGGTGTCAAAACGCCTTAACCATGGCATACGGTCGTGCTTGACCTAGTGTCGAGAGCCGTAGGACACGTAGGAACCTACCGTGCGGTAGCATAGTCGTGTGTGCAAATATGGCAGCTTCTAGAGCGGTGGAGCCATGGTTAAGGGCCATTCGGTTCTGGGCGGCAACAAATGCCGTGGTCGAGAGGCCAGCGGTGTCAAAACGCCTTAACCATAGTGCATGGGCGTGCTTGACTTGGTGCGAGGAGCCGTAGGATGCGCAGGAACCGTCGTGCGGCAAAGAAAGTCGTGTGTGCAAATATGGCGCTCTGAGCCGTGGAGCCGAGGTTAAGTGCCGTTCAGGCTCTCGAGTGATGGCAAACGCTATGGTAGAGAGGCCAGAGGTGTCAAAATGCCTTAACCATGGCGCATGGGCGTGCTTGACTCAGAGCCGGGAGCCATAAAATGCGTTGGAACCGACCGTGCGGCAGCATGGTCGAGTGTGCAAATATGGCAGCTTTTGGAGCCGTGAGGCATGGTTAAGGGCCCTTCGTGCTCGTGTGATGGAAAACTCTATGGTGGAGAGGTGAGAGGCATCAAAATGGCTTAACCATGGCGTACATGCGTGCTTGACCCGGTGCCGAGAGCCATAGGATGCACAGATCCGACCGTGCGGCAAAGACAACGCGTGTGTGCAATTATGGATGTTCTAGAGTCGTGGAGCTCAGAGTTAAGGGCCGTTCGTGCTCTCGGTGATGACAAACATTGTGGTGGTGAGGCCAGAGGCATCAAAATGCCTTAACCATGGCATACGGTCATGCTTGACCTAGTGTCAAGAGCCGTAGGACACGCACGAACCGGGCCGTGCGGTAGCATATTCGTGTGTGCAAATATGGCAGCTTCTAGAGCCGTGGAGCCATGGTTAAGGGCCATTCAGTTCTCAGCGGCAACAAACGCTGTGGTGGAGAGGCTAGAGGTGTCAAAATGCCTTAACCATGGCGTACGGGCATGCTTGACTCAGTGCCAGGAGCCATAGGATGCGTTGGAACCGACCGTGCGGCAAAGATGGTCGTGTGTGCAAATATGGCGCTCGAGCCGTGGAGCCAAGGTTAAGGGCCGTTCAGCTCTCGAGCGATGGCAAACGCTATGGTAGAGAGGCCGAGGTGTCAAAATGCCTTAACCATGGCGTACGGCATGCTTGACTCAGCCGAGAGCCATAGGATGCGTTGGAACCGACCGTGCGGCAAGATGGTCGTGTGTGCAAATATGGCGCTTTTGCAGCCGTGGAGCTATGGTTAAGGGCCCTTCAAGCTCTCGGTGATGAAAACTCTATGGTGGAGAGGTGAGAGGCATCAAAATGGCTTAACCATGGCGTACGGCGTGCTTGACCGGTGCCGAGAGCCGTAGGATGCACAGATCCGGCCGTGCGGCAGACACGCCGTGTGTGCAATTATGGATGTTCGAGTCGTGGAGCTATAGTTAAGGGCCGTCGGCTCTCGGTGATGACAAATATTGTGGTGGTGAGGCCAGAGGCGTCAAAATGCCTTAACCATGGCATACGGTCGTGCTTGACCTAGTGTCGAGAGCTATAGGACATGCAGGAACCGGGCCGTGCGGTAGCATAGTCGTGTGTGCAAATATGGCAGCTTCTAGAGCCGTGGAGCCATGGTTAAGGGCCATTCGGGTTCTCAAAGAAATAAACGCCGTGGGTGGAGAGGCCAAAGGTGTTAAAACGCCTTAACCATGGTGCATGGGCGTGCTTGACTTGGTGCGAGGAGCCGTAGGACGATAGGAACCGGGCCGTGCGGCAAAGAAAGTCGTGTGTGCAAATATGGCGCTCGAGCCGTGGAGCCGAGGTTAAGGGCCGTTCAGTGCTCTCGAGCGATGACAAACACTATGGTAGAGAGCCAGAGGTGTCAAAATGCCTTAACCATGGCGTACGGGCTTGCTTGACTCAAAGGTCGGAGCCATAGGACGCGTTGAACCGACCATGCGGCAAAGATGGTCGTGTGTGCAAATGTGGCGCTTTTACCGCCGTGGAGCCATGGTTAAGGGCCCTTCGTGCTCTCGGTGATGGAAAACTCTATGGTGGAGAGGTGAGAGGCATCAAAATGGCTTAACCATGGCGTACGGTGTGCTTGAACCGGTGCCGAGAGCCGTAGGATGCACAGGATCCGGCCGTGCGCCAAAGACAGTCGTGTGTGCAATTATGGATGTTCTCGAGTCGTGGAGCTATAGTTAAGGGCCGTTCGGGCTCTCGGTGATGACAAACATTGTGGTGGTGGGGCCAAAGGTGTCAAAACGCCTTAACCATGGCATACGGTCGTGCTTGACCTAGTGTCGAGAGCCGTAGGACACGTAGGAACCGTGGTGGCGGTAGCATAGTCGTGTGTGCAAATATGGCGCTCTAGAGCGGTGGAGCCATGGTTAAGGGCCATTCGGGTTCTTAGGTGGCAACAAATGCCGTGGTCGAGAGGCCAGAGGTGTCAAAATGCCTTAACCATAGTGCATGGGCATGCTTGACTTGGTGCGAGGAGCCATAGGATGCGTTAGAACCGACCGTGCGGGCAAGAAAGTCGTGTGTGCAAATATGGCGCTCGAGCCGTGGAGCCGAGGTTAAGTGCCGTTCGTGCTCTCGAGCGATGGCAAACGCTATGGTAGAGAGGCCAGAGGTGTCAAAATGCCTTAACCATGGCGTACGGGCATGCTTGACTCGCCGGAGCCATAAAATGCGTTGAACCGACCGTGCGGCAAAGATGGTCGAGTGTGCAAATATGGCGCTTTGGAGCCGTGGAGGCATGGTTAAGGGCCCTTCGTGCTCTCAAGTGATGGAAAACTCTATGGTGGAGAGGTGAGAGGCATCAAAATGGCTTAACCATGGCGTACGGCGTGCTTGACCCGATGCCGAGAGCCATAGGATGCACAGGATCCGACCGTGCGGCAAAGACAGCCGTGTGTGCAATTATGGATGTTCTCGAGTCGTGGAGCTATAGTTAAGGGCCGTTCGGGCTCTCTAGTGATGACAAACATTGTGGTGGTGAGGCCAGGCATCAAAATGCCTTAACCATGGCATACGGTCATGCTTGACCTAGTGTCAAGAGCTATAGGACACGCACGAACCGGGTCGTGCGGTAGCATATTCGTGTGTGCAAATATGGCGCTTCTAGAGCCGTGGAGCCATGGTTAAGGGCCATTCGGGTTCTCAGGCGGCAACAAACGCCGTGGTGGAGAGGCTAAAGGTGTTAAAATGCCTTAACCATGGCGTACGGGCATGCTTGACTTGGTGCGAGGAGCCATAGGATGCGTAGGAACCGACCGTGCGGCAAAGATGGTCGTGTGTGCAAATATGGCGCTTCCGGAGCCGTGGAGCCAAGGTTAAGGGCCGTCGTGCTCTCGAGCGATGGCAAACGCTATGGTAGAGAGGCCGAGGTGTCAAATGCCTTAACCATGGCGTACGGGCATGCTTGACTCGCCGAGAGCCATAGGATGCGTTGGAACCGACCGTGCGGCGGGCAAGATGGTCGTGTGTGCAAATGTGGCGCTTTACCGCCGTGGAGCCATGGTTAAGGGCCCTTCAGGCTCTCGGGTGATGGAAAACTCTATGGTGGAGAGGTGAGAGGCATCAAAATGGCTTAACCATGGCGTACGGGCGTGCTTGACCGGTGCCGAGAGCCGTAGGATGCACAGATCCGGCCGTGCGCAAAGACAAGCCGTGTGTGCAATTATGGATGTTCGAGTCGTGGAGCTATAGTTAAGGGCCGTTCGCTCTCTGTGATGACAAACATTGTGGTGGTGGGGCCAGAGGTGTCAAAATGCCTTAACCATGGCATACGGTCGTGCTTGACCTAGTGTCGAGAGCTCAGGGACACGTAGGAACCGGGCCGTGCGGTAGCATAGTCGTGTGTGCAAATATGGCGCTTCTAGAGCGGTGGAGCCATGGTTAAGGGCCATTCTGGGTTCTTGGGCGGCAACAAATGCCGTGGTCGAGAGGCCAGCGGTGTCAAAATGCCTTAACCATAGTGCATGGGCATGCTTGACTTGGTGCGAGGAGCCATAGGATGCGCAGGAACCGTCGTGCGGCAAAGAAAGTCGTGTGTGCAAATATGGCGCTCGAGCCGTGGAGCCGAGGTTAAGTGCCGTTCGTGCTCTCGAGTGACGGCAAATGCTATGGTAGAGAGGCCAGAGGTGTCAAAATGCCTTAACCATGGCGTACGTGCATGCTTGACTCGCCGAGAGCCATAAAATGCGTTGGAACCGACCGTGCGGCAAAGATGGTCGAGTGTGCAAATATGGCAGCTTTTGGAGCCGTGGAGGCATGGTTAAGGGCCCTTCGTGCTCTCGTGTGATGGAAAACTCTATGGTGGAGAGGTGAGAGGCATCAAAATGGCTTAACCATGGCGTACATGCGTGCTTGACCCGGTGCCGAGAGCCATAGGATGCACAGATCCGACCGTGCGGCAAAGACACCGTGTGTGCAATTATGGATGTTCGAGTCGTGGAGCCGTAGTTAAGGGCCGTTCGGCTCTCGGTGATGACAAACATTGTGGTGGTGAGGCCGAGGCATCAAAATGCCTTAACCATGGCATACGGTCATGCTTGACCTAGTGTCAAGAGTCAGAGGACACGCACGAACCGGGCCGTGCGGTAGCATATTCGTGTGTGCAAATATGGCGCTTCTAGAGCCATGGAGCCATGGTTAAGGGCCATTCGGTTCTCGGCGGCAACAAACGCTGTGGTGGAGAGGCTAGAGGTGTCAAAATGCCTTAACCATGGCGTACGGGCATGCTTGACTCAAGGCCGAGGAGCCATAGGATGCGTTGGAACCGACCGTGCGGCAAAGATGGTCGTGTGTGCAAATATGGCAGCTCTAGAGCCGTGGAGCCAAGGTTAAGGGCCGTTCGTGCTCGAGCGATGGCAAACGCTATGGTAGAGAGGCCGAGGTGTCAAAATGCCTTAACCATGGCGTACGGGCATGCTTGACTCAAGCCGAGAGCCATAGGATGCGTTGAACCGACCATGCAAGCATGGTCGTGTGTGCAAATATGGCGCTTTTGCAGCCGTGGAGCCGTGGTTAAGGGCCCTTCGTGCTCTCGGTGATGAAAACTCTATGGTGGAGAGGTGAGAGGCATCAAAATGGCTTAACCATGGCGTACGGCGTGCTTGACCCGGTGCCGAGAGCCGTAGGATGCACAGATCCGGCCGTGCGGCAAGACAAACCGTGTGTGCAATTATGGATGTTCGAGTCGTGGAGCTATAGTTAAGGGCCGTTCGGGCCTCGGGTGATGACAAATATTGTGGTGGTGAGGCCGAGGCATCAAAATGCCTTAACCATGGCATACGGTCATGCTTGACCTAGTGTCGAGAGCTATAGGACATGCAGAACCGGGCCGTGCGGTAGCATAGTCGTGTGTGCAAATATGGCAGCTTCTAGAGCCGTGGAGCCATGGTTAAGGGCCATTCGGGTTCTCAAAGGTAATAAACGCCGTGGTGGAGAGGCCAAAGGTGTTAAAATGCCTTAACCATGGTGCATGGGCGTGCTTGACTTGGTGCGAGGAGCCGTAGGACGCATAGGAACCGCCGTGCGGGCAGCAAAGTCGTGTGTGCAAATATGGCGCTTCGAGCCGTGGAGCCGAGGTTAAGGGCCGTTCGTGCTCTCGAGCGATGACAAACGCTATGGTAGAGAGGCCGAGGTGTCAAAATGCCTTAACCATGGCGTACGGCTTGCTTGACTCGCCGGAGCCATAGGACGCGTTGAACCGACCATGCGGCAAAGATGGTCGTGTGTGCAAATGTGGCAGCTTTACCGCCGCTGGAGCCATGGTTAAGGGCCCTTCGTGCTCTCGGGTGATGGAAAACTCTATGGTGGAGAGGTGAGAGGCATCAAAATGGCTTAACCATGGCGTACGGGTGTGCTTGAACCGGTGCCGAGAGCCGTAGGATGCACAGGATCCGGCCGTGCGCCAAAGACAATCCGTGTGTGCAATTATGGATGTTCTAGAGTCGCAGCTATAGTTAAGGGCCGTTCGGGCTCTCGGGTGATGACAAACATTGTGGTGGTGGGGCCAGAGGTGTCAAAACGCCTTAACCATGGCATACGGTCGTGCTTGACCTAGTGTCGAGAGCGTAGGACACGTAGGAACCGGGCGTGCGGTAGCATAGTCGTGTGTGCAAATATGGCGCTTCTAGAGCGGTGGAGCCATGGTTAAGGGCCATTCGGTTCTTGGGCGGCAACAAATGCCGTGGTCGAGAGGCCACGGTGTCAAAACGCCTTAACCATAGTGCATGGGCGTGCTTGACTTGGTGCGAGGAGCCGTAGGATGCGCAGGAACCGCCGTGCGGCAAAGAAAAGTCGTGTGTGCAAATATGGCAGTTCCGAGCCGTGGAGCCGAGGTTAAGTGCCGTTCGTGCTCTCGAGTGATGGCAAACGCTATGGTAGAGAGGCTGAGGTGTCAAAATGCCTTAACCATGGCGTACAGCATGCTTGACTCGTGAGCCGGAGCCATAAAATGCGTTGGAACCGACCGTGCGGCAGCATGGTCGAGTGTGCAAATATGGCGCTTTGGAGCCGTGAGGCATGGTTAAGGGCCCTTTTAGCTCTCGTGATGGAAAACTCTATGGTGGAGAGGTGAGAGGCATCAAAATGGCTTAACCATGGCGTACATGTGCGTGCTTGACCCGGTGCCGAGAGCCATAGGATGCACAGGATCCGACCGTGCGGCAAAGACAAGCCGTGTGTGCAATTATGGATGTTCTCGGAGTCGTGAGCTGTAGTTAAGGGCCGTCTCGTGCTCTCGGTGATGACAAACATTGTGGTGGTGAGGCCGAGGCATCAAAATGCCTTAACCATGGCATACGGTCATGCTTGACCTAGTGTCAAGAGCCGTAGGACACGCACGAACCGGGCTCGGCGGTAGCATATTCGTGTGTGCAAATATGGCAGCTTCTAGAGCCGGAGCCATGGTTAAGGGCCATTCAGTTCTCAGGGCAACAAACGCTGTGGTGGAGAGGCTAGAGGTGTCAAAATGCCTTAACCATGGCGTACGGGCATGCTTGACTCAAAGGCCAGGAGCCATAGGATGCGTTGGAACCGACCGTGCGGCAAAGATGGTCGTGTGTGCAAATATGGCGCTTCGAGCCGTGGAGCCAAGGTTAAGGGCCGTTCGTGCTCTCGAGCGATGGCAAACGCTATGGTAGAGAGGCCGAGGTGTCAAAATGCCTTAACCATGGCGTACGGCATGCTTGACTCGAGAGCCATAGGATGCGTTTGAACCGACCGTGCGGCAGCATGGTCGTGTGTGCAAATATGGCGCTTTTGCAGCCGTGGAGCCGTGGTTAAGGGCCCTTCAGCTCTTCGGTGATGAAAACTCTATGGTGGAGAGGTGAGAGGCATCAAAATGGCTTAACCATGGCGTACGGGCGTGCTTGACCCGGTGCCGAGAGCCGTAGGATGCACAGATCCGGGCCGTGCGGCGCACCGTGTGTGCAATTATGGATGTTCTCGAGTCGTGGAGCTATAGTTAAGGGCCGTTCGGGCTCTCGGTGATGACAAATATTGTGGTGGTGAGGCCGAGGCGTCAAAACGCCTTAACCATGGCATACGGTCGTGCTTGACCTAGTGTCAGAGCTATAGGACATGCACGAACCGGGCCGTGCGTAGCATAGTCGTGTGTGCAAATATGGCAGCTTCTAGAGCCGCGGAGCCATGGTTAAGGGCCATTCGGGTTCTTGGGCGGTAATAAACGCCGTGGTGGAGAGGCCAAAGGTGTTAAAACGCCTTAACCATGGTGCATGGGCGTGCTTGACTTGGTGCGAGGAGCCGTAGGACGCATAGGAACCGCCGTGCGGCAAAGAAAGTCGTGTGTGCAAATATGGCGCTCTCGGGAGCCGTGAGCCGAGGTTAAGGGCCGTTCAGGCTCTCGAGCGATGACAAACGCTATGGTAGAGAGGCCAGAGGTGTCAAAATGCCTTAACCATGGCGTACGGGCTTGCTTGACTCGCGTGCCGGAGCCATAGGACGCAGAACCGACCATGCGGCAAAGATGGTCGTGTGTGCAAATGTGGCGCTTTTACCGCCGTGGAGCCATGGTTAAGGGCCCTTCAGTGCTCTCGGTGATGGAAAACTCTATGGTGGAGAGGTGAGAGGCATCAAAATGGCTTAACCATGGCGTACGGTGTGCTTGAACCGGTGCCGAGAGCCGTAGGATGCACAGATCCGGCCGTGCGCAAGACAGCCGTGTGTGCAATTATGGATGTTCGAGTCGTGGAGCTATAGTTAAGGGCCGTTCGGCTCTTGGGTGATGACAAACATTGTGGTGGTGGGGCCAGAGGTGTCAAAACGCCTTAACCATGGCATACGGTCGTGCTTGACCTAGTGTCGAGAGCTATAGGACACGTAGGAACCGGGTGCGGTAGCATAGTCGTGTGTGCAAATATGGCAGCTTCTAGAGCGGTGGAGCCATGGTTAAGGGCCATTCGGGTTCTTGGGTGGCAACAAATGCCGTGGTCGAGAGGCCAGCGGTGTCAAAATGCCTTAACCATAGTGCATGGGCGTGCTTGACTTGGTGCGAGGAGCCGTAGGATGCGCAGGAACCGCCGGCGGCGGGCAAAGAAAGTCGTGTGTGCAAATATGGCAGCTTTCTGAGCCGTGGAGCCGAGGTTAAGGCCGTTCGTGCTCTCGAGTGATGGCAAACGCTATGGTAGAGAGGCCGAGGTGTCAAAATGCCTTAACCATGGCGCACAAGCATGCTTGACTCCGAGCCGGAGCCATAAAATGCGTTGGAACCGACCGGCAGCAAAGATGGTCGAGTGTGCAAATATGGCAGCTTTGGAGCCGTGAGGCATGGTTAAGGGCCCTTCGTGCTCTCAGTGATGGAAAACTCTATGGTGGAGAGGTGAGAGGCATCAAAATGGCTTAACCATGGCGTACATGTGCGTGCTTGACCCGTGCCGAGAGCCATAGGATGCAAAGTGATCCGGACCGTGCAAAGACAACCGTGTGTGCAATTATGGATGTTCTGAGTCGTGGAGCTATAGTTAAGGGCCGTCAGTGCTCTCGGGTGATGACAAACATTGTGGTGGTGAGGCCAAAGGCATCAAAACGCCTTAACCATGGCATACGGTCATGCTTGACCTAGTGTCAAGAGTTTTAGGACACGCACGAACCGGCCGTGCGGTAGCA
This sequence comes from Themeda triandra, assembly GCA_018135685.1. Taxonomy (NCBI): domain Eukaryota; kingdom Viridiplantae; phylum Streptophyta; class Magnoliopsida; order Poales; family Poaceae; genus Themeda; species Themeda triandra. The sequence goes on along the minus strand of JAENPR010002671.1, from coordinate 24,103 downwards.
TATTCGTGTGTGCAAATATGGCAGTTCTAGAGCCGTGAGCCATGGTTAAGGGCCATTCAGTTCTCAGCGGCAACAAACGCTGTGGTGGAGAGGCTAGAGGTGTCAAAATGCCTTAACCATGGCGTACGGGCATGCTTGACTCAAGGTGCGAGCCATAGGATGCGTTGGAACCGACCGTGCGGCAAAGATGGTCGTGTGTGCAAATATGGCGCTCTGGAGCCGTGGAGCCAAGGTTAAGGGCCGTTCGTGCTCTCGAGCGATGGCAAACGCTATGGTAGAGAGGCCAGAGGTGTCAAAATGCCTTAACCATGGCGTACGGGCATGCTTGACTCGCCGAGAGCCATAGGATGCGTTGGAACCGACCGTGCGGCAAGATGGTCGTGTGTGCAAATATGGCAGTTTTGGAGCCGTGGAGCTATGGTTAAGGGCCCTTCAGTTTCTCGGTGATGAAAACTCTATGGTGGAGAGGTGAGAGGCATCAAAATGGCTTAACCATGGCGTACGGCGTGCTTGACCCGTGCCGAGAGCCGTAGGATGCACAGATCCGGCCGTGCGGCAAGACAAATAAGTGTGTGCAATTATGGATGTTCTAGGAGTCGTGGAGCTATAGTTAAGGGCCGTTCGGGCTCTTGGGTGATGACAAATATTGTGGTGGTGAGGCCGAGGCGTCAAAACGCCTTAACCATGGCATACGGTCGTGCTTGACCTAGTGTCGAGAGCTATAGGACATGCACGAACCGGGCCGTGCGGTAGCATAGTCGTGTGTGCAAATATGGCAGCTCTAGAGCCGTGGAGCCATGGTTAAGGGCCATTCGGTTCTCAGCGATAATAAACGCCGTGGTGGAGAGGCCAAAGGTGTTAAAACGCCTTAACCATGGTGCATGGGCGTGCTTGACTTGGTGCGAGGAGCCGAGGACGCATAGGAACCGAACCGTGCGGCAAAGAAAGTCGTGTGTGCAAATATGGCAGCTTCGGGAGCCGTGGAGCCGAGGTTAAGGGCCGTTCATGCTCTCGAGCGACGACAAACGCTATGGTAGAGAGGCCGAGGTGTCAAAATGCCTTAACCATGGCGTACGGCTTGCTTGACTCAAAGCCGGAGCCATAGGACGCAGAACCGACCATGCGGCAAAGATGGTCGTGTGTGCAAATGTGGCGCTTTTACCGCCGTGGAGCCATGGTTAAGGGCCCTTCGGCTCTCGGTGATGGAAAACTCTATGGTGGAGAGGTGAGAGGCATCAAAATGGCTTAACCATGGCGTACGGGTGTGCTTGAACCGGTGCCGAGAGCCGTAGGATGCACAGATCCGGCCGTGCGCAAAGACAGTCGTGTGTGCAATTATGGATGTTCTGGAGTCGTGGAGCTATAGTTAAGGGCCGTTCGGGCTCTCGGGTGATGACAAACATTGTGGTGGTGGGGCCAGAGGTGTCAAAATGCCTTAACCATGGCATACGGTCGTGCTTGACCTAGTGTCGAGAGCTGTAGGACACGTAGGAATCGGCTGTGCGGTAGCATAGTCGTGTGTGCAAATATGGCAGTTCTAGAGCGGTGGAGCCATGGTTAAGGGCCATTCGTGTTCTTGGGCGGCAACAAATGCTGTGGTCGAGAGGCCAGCGGTGTCAAAAACCTTAACCATAGTGCATGGGCGTGCTTGACTTGCTGCGAGGAGCCGTAGGATGCGCAGGAACCGGCCGTGCGGCAAAGAAAGTCGTGTGTGCAAATATGGCGCTTCCGGAGCCGTGGAGCCGAGGTTAAGTGCCGTTCGTGCTCGAGCGATGGCAAACGCTATGGTAGAGAGGCCGAGGTGTCAAAATGCCTTAACCATGGCGCATGTGCATGCTTGACTCATGTAGCCGGAGCCATAAAATGCGTTGAACCGACCATGCGCAAATGGTCGAGTGTGCAAATATGGCGCTTTTGGAGCCGTGGAGGCATGGTTAAGGGCCCTTCAGTGCTCTCGGGTGATGGAAAACTCTATGGTGGAGAGGTGAGAGGCATCAAAATGGCTTAACCATGGCGTACGGGCGTGCTTGACCCGGTGCCGAGAGCCATAGGATGCACAGATCCGACCGTGCGGCAAAGACAAGCCGTGTGTGCAATTATGGATGTTCTGGAGTCGTGGAGCTATAGTTAAGGGCCGTTCTGTGCTCTCGGGTGATGACAAACATTGTGGTGGTGAGGCCAGAGGCATCAAAATGCCTTAACCATGGCATACGGCCATGCTTGACCTAGTGTCAAGAGCTATAGGACACGCACGAACCGGGTGGGTAGCATATTCGTGTGTGCAAATATGGCAGCTCTAGAGCCGTGGAGCCATGGTTAAGGGCCATTCGGGTTCTCAGCGTAACAAACGCTGTGGTGGAGAGGCTAAAGGTGTCAAAATGCCTTAACCATGGTGCATGGGCGTGCTTGACTTGGTGCGCCATAGGATGCCGTTGGAACGCGACCGTGCGGCAAAGAAAGTCGTGTGTGCAAATATGGCAGCTCTCCGGAGCCGTGGAGCCGAGGTTAAGGGCCGTGTTAAAATGCGTGCTCTCGAGCGATGGCAAACGCTATGGTAGAGAGGCCAGAGGTGTCAAAATGCCTTAACCATGGCGTACGGCTTGCTTGACTCAAGCCGGAGCCATAGGACGCTGTTGAACCGACCATGCGGCAAAGATGGTCGTGTGTGCAAATGTGGCAGTTTTACGGCATCGCCATGGAGCCATGGTTAAGGGCCCTTCAGTGCTCTCGGTGATGGAAAACTCTATGGTGGAGAGGTGAGAGGCATCAAAATGGCTTAACCATGGCGTACGGGTGTGCTTGAACCGTGCCGAGAGCCGTAGGATGCACAGATCCGGCCGTGCGGCAAAGACAAGCCGTGTGTGCAATTATGGATGTTCTGAGTCGTGGAGCTATAGTTAAGGGCCGTTCGGGCTCTCGGGTGATGACAAACATTGTGGTGGTGGAGGCCAGAGGCGTCAAAATGCCTTAACCATGGCATACGGTCATGCTTGACCTAGTGTCGAGAGCTATAGGACATGCAGGAACCGGCCGTGCGGTAGCATAGTCGTGTGTGCAAATATGGCAGTTCTAGAGCGGTGGAGCCATGGTTAAGGGCCATTCGGGTTCTTGGGTGGCAACAAACGCTGTGGTGGAGAGGCCAGAGGTGTCAAAATGCCTTAACCATAGTGTACGGGCGTGCTTGACTTGGTGCGAGGAGCCGTAGGATGCGCAGGAACCGACCGTGGCAAAGATGGTCGTGTGTGCAAATATGGCGCCGGAGCCGTGGAGCCGAGGTTAAGGGCCGTTCAGTGCTCTCGAGCGATGGCAAACGCTATGGTAGAGAGGCCGAGGTGTCAAATGCCTTAACCATGGCGTACGGCATGCTTGACTCGAGCCGGAGCCATAGGATGCGTTGAACCGACCATGCGGCAAAGATGGTCGTGTGTGCAAATATGGCAGTTTTGGAGCCGTGGAGCCATGGTTAAGGGCCCTTCAGGCTCTCGGGTGATGGAAAACTCTATGGTGGAGAGGTGAGAGGCATCAAAATGGCTTAACCATGGCGTACGGTGTGCTTGAACCGGTGCCGAGAGCCGTAGGATGCACAGGATCCGGCCGTGCGCCAAGACAAAATGTGTGCAATTATGGATGTTCTGGAGTCGTGGAGCTATAGTTAAGGGCCGTTCGGGCTCTCTTGGTGATGACAAACATTGTGGTGGTGGGGCCGAGGTGTCAAAATGCCTTAACCATGGCATACGGTCATGCTTGACCCAGTGTCAAGAGCTGTAGGACACGCAGGAACCGACCGTGCGGTAGCATAGTCGTGTGTGCAAATATGGCAGTTCTAGAGCTGTGGAGCCATGGTTAAGGGCCATTCGGGTTCTTGGGCGGCAACAAACGCTGTGGTGGAGAGGCCAGAGGTGTCAAAATGCCTTAACCATGGTGTACGGGCATGCTTGACTTAGTGCCAGGAGCCATAGGATGCGTTGGAACCGACCGTGCGGCAAAGAATCGTGTGTGCAAATATGGCGCCTGGAGCCGTGGAGCCAAGGTTAAGGGCCGTTCGTGCTCGAGCGATGGCAAATGCTATGGTAGAGAGGCCGAGGTGTCAAATGCCTTAACCATGGCGTACGGCATGCTTGACTCAGAGCCGGAGCCATAGGATGCGTTTGAACCGACCGTGCGGCAAAGCATGGTCGAGTGTGCAAATATGGCAGTTCTGGAGCCGTGAGCCATGGTTAAGGGCCCTTCAGGCTCTCGAGTGATGGAAAACTCTATGGTGGAGAGGTGAGAGGCATCAAAATGGCTTAACCATGGCGTACGGCGTGCTTGACCCGGTGCCGAGAGCCGTAGGATGCACAAGATCCGGCCGGCGGCAGCACAGTCGTGTGTGCAATTATGGATGTTCTGAGTCGTGGAGCTATAGTTAAGGGCCGTTCGGGCTCTTGGGTGATGACAAAAATTGTGGTGGTGAGGCTGCAGGCATCAAAATGCCTTAACCATGGCATACGGTCATGCTTGACCTAGTGTCAAGAGCTATAGGACACGCACGAACCGGGCCCGTGCGGTAGCATAGTCGTGTGTGCAAATATGGCAGCTCTAGAGCTATGGAGCCATGGTTAAGGGCCATTAGGGGTTCTCAGCGGCAATAAACGCTGTGGTGGAGAGGCCAGAGGTGTCAAAACGCCTTAACCATGGCGTACGGGCGTGCTTGACTTGGTGCGAGGAGCCGTAGGACGCATAGGAACCGACCGTGCGGGGCAAAGAAAAGTCGTGTGTGCAAATATGGCGCTCGAGCCGTGGAGCCGAGGTTAAGGGCCGTTTCCGAGTGATGGCAAATGCTATGGTAGAGAGGCCGAGGTGTCAAATGCCTTAACCATGGCGTACGGGCATGCTTGACTCGCTGGGGCGGAGCCATAGGATGCGTTGAACCGACCATGCGGCAGATGGTCGTGTGTGCAAATGTGGCAAATTTGGAGCCGGAGCGATGGTTAAGGGCCCTTCACGCTTCTAGTGATGGAAAACTCTATGGTGGAGAGGTGAGAGGCATCAAAATGGCTTAACCATGGCGTACGGGTGTGCTTGAACCGGTGCCGAGAGCCGTAGGATGCACAAGATCCGGCCGTGCGCCGCCACAGCCGTGTGTGCAATTATGGATGTTGGAGTCGTGGAGCTATAGTTAAGGGCCGTCGGGGCTCTTGGGGTGATGACAAACATTGTGGTGGTGGGGCCAGAGGTGTCAAAACGCCTTAACCATGGCATACGGTCGTGCTTGACCTAGTGTCGAGAGCCGTCAGGACACGCACGAACCGGCCGTGCGGTAGCATAGTCGTGTGTGCAAATATGGCGCCTAGAGCCGGTGGAGCCATGGTTATGGGCCATTCGGGTTCTTGGGTGGCAACAAACACCGTGGTGGAGAGGCCAAAGGTGTCAAAACGCCTTAACCATGGTGCATGGGCGTGCTTGACTTGGTGCGAGGAGCCGTAGGGATGCGCATACTAACCGTCAGGCGGCATGGAAAGGTCGTGTGTGCAAATATGGCAGTTCGAGCCGTGAGCCGAGGTTAAGGGCCGTTCAGCTCGAGCGATGGCAAACGCTATGGTAGAGAGGCCAGAGGTGTCAAAATGCCTTAACCATGGCGTACGGCATGCTTGACTCAGCCGGAGCCATAGAAATGCGAACCGACCATGCGGCAAAGATGGTCGTGAGTGTGCAAATATGGCAGTTTTGGAGCCGTGAGGCATGGTTAAGGGCCCTTCGTGCCTCGTGTGATGGAAAACTCTATGGTGGAGAGGTGAGAGGCATCAAATGGCTTAACCATGGCGTACGGTGTGCTTGACCCGGTGCCGAGAGCCGTAGGATGCACAGATCCGGATCGTGCGGCAAGACAAAAATTATGGATGTTCTCGGGAGTCGTGGAGCTATAGTTAAGGGCCGTCGTGCTCGGGGTGATGACAAACATTGTGGTGGTGAGGCTAGAGGCATCAAAACGCCTTAACCATGGCATACGGTCATGCTTGACCTAGTGTCAAGAGCTCAGGACACGCACGAACCGGGGTCAGTGCGGTAGCATATTCGTGTGTGCAAATATGGCGCCGCGAGCTTTCTAGAGCGTGGTGTGGAGCCATGGTTAAGGGCCATTCTTTGAACCGTTCTGTGTGCAAATATGGGCTTCAACAAACGTCCGTGGCGATGGAGAGGCCGAGGTGTCAAAACGCCTTAACCATGGTGCATGGGCGTGCTTGACTTGGTGCAAGGAGAGCCGTAGGATGCGTTGGGAACCGCCGTGGAGGCAAAATGAACTATGCCGTGTGTGCAAATATGGCAGCGTTCCGGGAGCCGTGGAGCCGAGGTTAAGGTTAAGCCGTTCGTGCTCGAGTGATGGCAAACGCTATGGTAGAGAGGCTGAGGTGTCAAAATGCCTTAACCATGGCGTACGGGCATGCTTGACTCGCCGGAGCCATAAAATGCGTTGGAACCGACCGTGCGTTGGAAGATGGTCGAGTGTGCAAATATGGCGTTTTGGAGCCATGGAGGTGATGGTTAATGGGCCCTTCGTGCTCTCGTGATGAAAACTCTATGGTGGAGAGGTGAGAGGCATCAAAATGGCTTAACCATGGCGACGGGCATGTGCTTGACCCGTGCCGAGAGCCATAGGATGCACAGATCCGACTCAGCAAGGCAGCACAATCATGTGTGCAATTATGGATGTTCCTGAGTCGCGGAGCTATAGTTAAGGGCCGTCGTGCTCTCGTGATGACAAATATTGTGGTGGTGAGGCCGAGGTGTCAAAATGCCTTAACCATGGCATACGGTCATGCTTGACCTAGTGTCAAGAGCTATAGGACATGCACGAACTGGCAGTGCGGTAGCATATTCGTGTGTGCAAATATGGCGCTTCTAGAGCCGTGGAGCCATGGTTAAGGGCCATTCAAGTTCTCAAAGTAACAAACACTATAGTGGAGAGGCCAAAGGTGTTAAAATGCCTTAACCATGGTGTACGGGCATGCTTGACTTGGTGCGAGGAGCCGTGGATGCGTTTGAACCGGCCGTGCGGCAAAGAAAGCCGTGTGTGCAAATATGGCAAGCTCGGAGCCGTGGAGCCAAGGTTAAGGGCCGTTCGTGCTCTCGAGCGATGGCAAACGCTAAGGTAGAGAGGCCAGAGGTGTCAAATGCCTTAACCATGGCGTACGGGCATGCTTGACTCGGCCGGAGCCATAGGATGCGTTTGAACCGACCGTGGGCAGATGGTCGTGTGTGCAAATATGGCGCTTTTGGCACCGCCGTGAGCCATGGTTAAGGGCCCTTCAAAGCTCTCGGTGATGAAAACTCTATGGTGGAGAGGTGAGAGGCATCAAAATGGCTTAACCATGGCGTACGGCGTGCTTGACCCGGTGCCAAGAGCCGTAGGATGCACAGATCCGCCGTGCGCCGACAACAGTGTGTGCAATTATGGATGTTCCGGGAGTCGCGAGCTATAGTTAAGGGCTGTTCGGCTCTCGGGTGATGACAAACAATGTGGTGGTGAGGGCCAGAGGTGCCGCAAACGCCTTAACCATGGCATACGTGCTTGACCTAGCGTCGAGAGCTGTAGGACACGTAGGAACCGTCAGTGGCAGAAGCATAGTCGTGTGTGCAAATATGGCAGTTCTAGAGCTGTGGAGCCATGGTTAAGGGCCATTCGGGTTCTCGGGTGATGACAAATGCTGTGGTGGAGAGGCCAGAGGTGTCAAAATGCCTTAACCATGGCGCACGGGCGTGCTTGACTTGGTGCGAGGAGCCGTAGGATGCGATGAACCGCCGTGCGGCAAAAGAAAAGGTCGTGTGTGCAAATATGGCATGTTCGGGAGCCGTGGAGCCGAGGTTAAGGGCCGTTCGGCTCTCGAGCGATGGCAAACGCTATGGTAGAGAGGCCAGAGGTGTCAAAATGCCTTAACCATGGCGTACGGCATGCTTGACTAGTGTCGGAGCCATAGGATGCGTTGGAACCGACCGTGGCAAAGATGGTCGTGTGTGCAAATATGGCAGCTTTGAGCCGTGGAGCCATGGTTAAGGGCCCTTCGTGCTCTCGGGATGGAAAACTCTATGGTGGAGAGGTGAGAGGCATCAAAATGGCTTAACCATATAAGCATCAAGCCATGTTATTGAATTCAATCTATGACGATTGCTTTTGGTCACGATGAAGGCTCGTTTTGGTCATAATTTGTTGTCCATCGGCCATCCTAACGCCATCGCTAACGGCGTTAGTCTTGTGTGACGTCTCCATTTCCTCGTCACAAACGATAGACCCGTTTTGTCATCATTACCACTTGGAATCGCCCGACGGCCGTATGCCACGCCGGCGCATGACGTCATCGGGCCGACGTGGTAGATGACGTCATCCTCGACATGGCAGATGACATCATCGCCGACGGGATGCCATCGAATCACACAAATACATTTTGAAATCGACACAATACATTTTCAAATCGACATAGATACATCTTGAAATCGACAAAATACATTTTGAAATCACACAAGATACATTTTAAAATCGACACAACACATTTTCAATTACCATACAACTTAATTAATCAACACTAAACTCGCTCACCAAGAACTAAGCTCAAATTTCACCAACATTAATAAACTCGGCCACCAACACTAGATTTCATCACTACTAACATAAGTGCTTGATTAATTAACCACTAGCGCTAGCTTCTGCTTCATGCCCACCACCTAGCCATGTCAAAGAAGAGTTGTTGAGGGACAAGATATGCTTGAGCACGCATTGTTCTCCTCCATTGCCTTGTTGTTACCTTGGGATGTGTTCATCATACCGAGATAAAATAGGTACCATTCCCGAAGAAAATAGAAATAATATTAAATATGGTGCTAGCATATTCGAAGGGTGTATTTTAGTTTACAATATACCTTTAGATGACAAGATGCTTACAGTACTCGTTCCGATCGATGGTATACCAGTTCCTTAAAGATAAATAAAGGATAGGAATCCATTCATTCTACGCCCCGCAAACACATACGGAGTCGAGTCCGCATATCTACCGTATAAAGTAAATGTCGACGTATCAAAACAATAAAACAAATCCATGAATCTACAATTTATACTACCTAGCAAACAGTGGTCAATTGGAATAATGTAAGGATCTCGTTACTTATAAATGTTATATCTTCGACAAAAGAATCTAACTGAGTGGCCAATGGATGACTTCCTCAAACATAAATTCTATCATGCGTAGTGTTGTTCTCGAATTTCTTTCTTTCTTCCTAGGAAAGACCGACATAATAAAATTAGCAAGCTAAAATGAAAGTAATAAGACTCCCACATGACATTTGTTCAAATTGCAATGGTAAAGGCTATATCATGGCAAAAGAGAACAAGTGGGTCGAGTCTCCTCAGCTTTCTATTTTTAAGCGGATCACGTAAGCAAACCGACACTATGCACATACAATACTAATAAAGATTATGACCGGATAACATGCATCTATATCAAAATTTTTGGGTTCCTCATGATCAATAATAACCATGCAAATGGAAGTACAAGAAAGTAAAAAAGTATGTTTTGGCATAATTTTGTAATAATCTAGGCCGTTTACATCCAAGCAATTGTTAAGTACAACAAAGTTACAAGCATATCATAGCAAGGGATCGGGGCAGATCTAACCGATCTACATGGTTACGTAAACATTAAGGCGTAAACCGATTCACTAATTTGGCATATAAAGAACAGCAAGATTAATAGAAGATGGATTACTAATTTGGCAAGTTTCAGTATCAAAAAGGAAATGCATCGGGAAAGCACTTCCTCTCGCAGCTTGTAAGCTTGTATCGCAGCGTAGCTAATTCATTGGGGAAAACATAGATAATTCTTGACACACTATGTGTCCGTCATTAAAGATGAACCATGCATGTTACAAAGAGCACGAATATCATGAGCTTTATGCCCGGACGGCAAGAACAAGAAGGTGGAGAAAAAGAGCCTTCAAATCAAATAGTTAAAATCCGAAACTAGAATCCTCGATCAAAACGGGTAGAGATTTAGCCAACAAGAGATCACATGCTACTCAATACCGTAAACGTAGAAGAACCACAAGAGATCACACGCCCACAAGCCGGAATTAGGAGGCTGAGGTGCAAACCTACACCCGCTATCCCTAACAAAAGCCAAAACATCTACTCCGGTGCTAACAAACAAAGAAGAGATCTCGGCACGTTGTTTTGCCATAAAAAACAAACAGAATCTAATAAACTAGATTTCTGATAACAAAGAAAGACATGAATCTACTCCAAATGCTATATGACGAGAGAACTCATGTTCATCTTCACTTCGAGAGTCATATGGATGGGCGCTCAAGGCCGTGAATTCGGTGGTGGCACTCGATGCCCCGAGGAAGGGCGTTCGGATGGAGGCGACGCCACAGCTGTCCCGGGATGTGGAGGCGGCATCGGGGATGTATTGGACAGGCGCGGCGCCTGTGGCCCCGCGCGGCGGCGCAGGGTTTCCGTGATCGCGATCTATTTTTTTTGAGGATACGAATAGGGACGGGGAGGCTAGACCATTAATAAGTTTCAAAAAGGAGGTTAGACCATTAATATATGGCGCTTTTCCCTCTTTTCTTTTGTGTGCACAAATTTAGCGGCAGAAATGCTGACAATTTTTGAAGGGAATTCGCACTGGTTTTTTAGCTCGAGGCCTTCATTTTGGCTGTTTTTAACGTAGTTTTAGGCGGTATGGTATATTTTTCATACACATAGGTCATTTTTCAAATATAACTTTTGCATACATATTCAAATATATATTTAGGTAAATTTTTTATGAGTACAATACGTACCAATTTATAAATTGTTCCAATCATCTCGAGGAATTACTATATCTTAAAAAATCGATTAATCCCTCATTTGAATAAAAAATTTAAGGTTTAAAAACAATTTGACCATGGTAATATGTCATTTGAATTACTAATGTTATCTAATTAAGGGGCAAATAATCCATACTATTCTCTATACCGATCTCTCGCATAGATCTCGTGCAAATGTTTGTCCAAGCTTGATATATAGCCCCGCCTATTGTATATATTTATTATTTTTCATATTTTTCATAACTTTCTCCGCATAGAGCAATAAGGGCTTCTCCGCATAGAGCATATAGTCCCGCATGTGCCTCTTCTCTTGTGACCGTAACAGCCCACCCGGTGAAAACTATCGGGATCATATTCTGCCTAACTGAGGGTTACTTTCTTGTTTTGGGCTATGATGGGAATGTGGGTGACGTTGAAGGTGCCGCGATGCAAAGAGGTCTTGGCGGATTGAGGCTCGAGAGACCCTCTCAAATCTCAATGTCCAGGGAGGTGGAGCCAAGCGGTGAAGGGAAATTACTTGGCGTGGGCGGGCCCAATATCTAGATCGATTAGAGTTTCTCACCGGGGGTTTCCCTAATAAGAAATTTTCGTGCAACTCTCTTAGTGCGTAGCCATAGAAGGAATGACATGGCCATATTTTGTCTCTATTTATCTCTGTAGAAATGTAAGTTAGTTGTTTACAAGGTGTTTAGGATCATGGTGCGAGTGTGTGTGGGTGTGGGTGCCTATATACGAACAAGTGCTAACCGTATCCGCATGAGAGGTGTTTTAAAATATAGTACAAGTAGTAGTAGTCGGAATATTCAATTGTCCTTAGAATCTTCAATTATTATTTTAATGTTGAATGAAATAAATACATTTTTAAAAAATTCATTGTAGTTGGAATGATTCAATTCTAAAAAGTTAAACAAAAAAATAGAATAAAAAATTAGCCTCCAAGTAATCAAACCCAAGCAAGCCCAACGTGTTTGAATGACATATGTACGATAAAGAAGTACAATGCAATTCGTTTTTCAATATTTATAAGCTACGCCTTCATACTTCATGTGTTTCCAAATAGCGAGGTGGTACTCATGTACCATCGTGATGGCAACAAACTAACAGCTTTTTGCCATTTTTTTACTTTTTAGCAACAACAGCCAACAGATGCCAAATGACCTGGAACCGGGGCCTCCAAAGCCCAGCCCAAAACTCACTAACCTAGCTAGCGGCCACACGCACTCACCCTCCGTGAGCCGCCCGTGCCGGGCCCCCGTGGACACGACCGTAGTCATCTTTTATTTTTTTAGGAAAGGCTCGCATCACGTTTAAGTAACATAGAGTTCAAGGACTAACGTAAACACTTCTATAGCAATGAGATAAAGTAGTTTCTACTTGAGCTCCCAAGTTCGACCCTAATAGGGGGTCAATTTTTTTTGTTTTTTCAACATTTTTTGTGCATGTTATTTTTTTACATATATTTGTTAATGTTTTGATGACAGATTTTTAATTAGTTTGTTATTTATTAATAGTCATGCCATAAATTCAAATGATTTTGACAAAATGGAACCATACATCCCCCACAAAGCATGAACATCTCTCTCTTAGTACAAGGGCTATGTGTGCTGCTCTGCCCTTCCGAGGATGTAAATGACGACTTTCTCGAATGAGTTGAAACTTTTTTGCTGTTATTATACAGAAAAATGAGGTGTCCATGCAAGTGCTTTGAGATTTTTCCGGCTAGCTTAGGGTATTTAACATTTATACTCCACTATACAACAACAAATTACAATAATAGGCAAACTTGGTCAGTACTTTATGCACATAACATCACAAATAAATTGCTCTAAAAACATTCCATAAAATTTTCAAATGATTTAATAATGGCATTGTACAACTTGAAATAAGCATTAACAACTCTATGATAAGGCTTTATGTGAGACATGTATCTCCATTGTAGGATGTAATGGCCACTTTCTCAAATGAGTTGAAACATTTTTGTCATTATTATACAAAGAAATGAGGTGTCCATGCAAGTTTAGATTTTCTGCTAGCTTAGGTATTTTAACATTTATCTTCATAAATCCAACAAAAATTATAGTAATAGGCAAAGATGGTCATAAAATTGCATAGATGCACAACATCATAGTTTAGCTCTAAAAGCATCCCGTAAAATTTTCAAATGATTCGGACAAGGTGGCATTATACAACTTGTACAAGCATTGGGCCGCCGTCTCACGAAGCGATAAGGCTTTATGTGAGACATGTATCTCCTTTGTGAGGATGTGCATGATAAATAAGCAGCAAAAATGTAATAACATGTTTGAAAATGAATAAGGTTATTAAAATAATATACTAATTAAAATCTGTAAAAAATGATCTGCAGATGTTGGGGGCAGAGTGGAATTGGCCACCCCGTCCCCTAATCGTATACGCTCATGTGTTTAATGTGCGCAGTATCGGCGACAAATGCAGAAGGCGCGCGCATCCGGTGTCGCAACGGAAACCCCGAGAAGGGACGGCGCGCATCCGGGCCGCGCCTGTCGGAAACCCCGATAGCGCGGACGGCGCGCATCCGGGCCGGCGCCAGCGGAAGCCCCGGGAGGCGGGAAGGCGCGCACCCGGCTCGGGCGCGGGGCGGAAACCCGATAGCGCCGACGCGCGCATCCGGCGTCGCGTGCGGAAGCCCCGATACGCGGGAGGCGCGCATCCGGCCTCGCCGCGCGGGAGCCCCGATAGCTGGAAGGCGCGCATCCGGCGCCGACGGCGCAGAGGAATCCCGATAGCGCGAGAAGGCGCGCATTCGGCTCGAGACCGGACGCATTCGGCGGCCAAGCGTGAGACGAGAGCCCAATGCCCCGTCGGGTGGTTGACCGACATAGGTGGGCCTCGGTCCATTTACTTGTCTCCGCCCGTGTCGGCCGCTCCCGTACGTTGAAATTAGGGTTGCCGAGGGCATTCTTGTACAAAATGTAACGCGGCTTCCTATAAGTAGACCCCTCCGGGGACGATGTAGGGGACTGACTCCGTGCGTTTTGCCGGAGCACAAGGAATATAAGGTTCGTGTTGTTCATTTCGTTTTGTAGTTCTGCATTTCCTTTATCTCCCGTTTGGTCCTTCAGGTGCAACCCCAAAGGGCCGAAACAACATTGGCGCCCACCGTGGTTGGCGCACGGACTTGTCATGCCACCAAAGGGAAAAGCTAGAGGTCCAACCTATCGAAGACAATGCCATCCGTGGAAGAAACTGTTCCTTCCACCGCAAACGGCTCGGATCCGCCACGACCGAGCTCACCGCGACGGGATTAGCTTCCTCCACGATTCGGCCTCGCCAGCGGATCCGGCTATCGAGGACAACGTATTCGGCCGCCGGAATGCAGATCAGCCACAGAGGGGGCCGTGCCGCCGAAGTGGCCGCAGCATGACGCCGAGGTCCAACCGGAGCCCGAAGCCCCGAATGTGATGGATGAGTTGATGCAGAATTCCAAGCTCCTAAAGATGCCGGACGAGCACACCTCCGAATTGAAGAACTAAAAGCGTATCGGGATCAGCTACAGGAGACATCGAAGCAAGAAACAATACGCCAACTCAAGTGGCCGGCGACTGTGCAGCCTGGGGAGGCAAAGGTTACAACTGAGATCGTGCACTCGGCGCAAGGGCCGAAACCGAAAGTGAAGTCGTACGGGATCGCCTCGGCAAGGGGTACCGGACTCGATTGACATGGCATCCCCGTTGTCCCCGAACTGCGAAATACCCATGGCCATCCGGTTACAAGCCTAAGATCCCGCATTTCAATGGCAAATCTAATCCAAGAAGGTTCATATCAAGCTATGAGGCCGCAATATATTCGGCAGTGGCAACGAAGCCTTGTTGGCCAAAACTTTGATCTTGGCCATGCAAGATGTGGCGCACGACCGGTTCATGTCGTCGTGCCCTTGTCCATCCGGCCATGGAGACAGCGAAAGAGGAGCCATGGCAACGCTGTGGCCTTCAGCCGACAAGAAAACCATTATGGACTTGCTCACCTTGCATCAACCGACGATGAGCCAATGGCCAAGTACCTGAGCGTATCATTCTGACGAGGCAAGTCCCGATGTGTCCGACGAAACGGTCATTGCAAATCGTGGGCCTCAAGATCGGTCCGTGCGCGTAAGAACCATGTGGAGGTACCCAAAACCGAAGCAAGCTGTTTGATGAATGATGAAAGCGCGCCATATCGAAGAAGACTTGCGTAAGCGCAAGGTCTCCAAGAATAGCCTCAAGCAAAACACCCCGAAACAAAACCAAACAGACCAGAGGTGGGTCCAATCAAGGCTATGTCAACAACCTCCAGGAAGAGTCACCCCACCAGCACCCCGAAGCGCATGACAGCCGGGCCTCATGAAAACCGAGGTGAGGTCGAGAGAATGGGAGGACGGGAAACAGAGGCGGACGCGGACGAGGGCGCAATGGTGGCGCCCTTAAACACCGTATTGTTGCGTATGCGGCGAAAACAAAGGCCATTTCACCGTAGACCGCAAATACACGCAGCAGGCCAAAGAGCAAAAGGAAAGAGATGACGCCATAGGGAAAACGGAAAGCACGTATTCCACACGGCACCGTCACAACCCTACGCTTCCCCATCAAATGGCCGCTTCCGGGCCCGGGCAGCCAGTGGAATCCGTACCTCGCCCCAAATGTTCATGCGCATTGGGAGGGTCGCCAGCATGCAAGCACCAACAATACCAGCAGCTCGATGATCGCGCATCCGATGCCAAGATCGCCGTGTCTTCCGCCGCCTACCGAGAATAGACAGCAGCAGCAAAAGCCGCAAGCGCAGAAACTTCCAAGGAGTTGCGATCGTACACACCGTAGCACCCGCGAATGTGATGCCATCCAACGGGCACATATACGCCATCATTGGAGGTTCCAATATAGAGCATGACAGCAAGAGAACGCGAAGAGAATATCGAGGCGCGTAATGGCAGATCATCGCCCGCTCCGGCGACTCGGCCGCGTGGAAGCTGTACCATCACCTTCACCGAAGAGGATAATCGATCCGGATTACCCGCACTATGATGCTTTCGTGGCAACCGCTCGTAGGCGGGTACACTCTGCACAACATTCTTATTGACAACGGAGCGGCGACATCTTGTTCACCAAAGCGTATGATAGCATGAAACTTGGACAGCGATCGCTCGATCGCGGGCAATGCCTTATTCGGCTTTGGTGGAAAGAAAATAGATGCACTTGGGAAGAAGACACTCACTGTAGCGTTTAGCGAAGGAGAGAAAGTGCGGGCGGAAGAGATATCGTTTGATGTGGTACAAATGGAATACCCATATACGGCAATCTTCGGAAGGGGAATCATAAACAAGTTTGACATCATAATCAAGCAGAGCTACCTATGCATGAAGCTGCCCTCCCCTTTCGGGGTAATCACGGTGCATGGCGATCAAATCGCAAACGTAAAGATAGATGGCAAACCAATACCGGTTACGATGGTGCACGAGGTAAAAAAGCCTCAAGGAAAGAGGATACAAATGAAGCCCCGAGCGGAAAGAGCGGAGAGCAGCCGACGAGGGCACGAGAAGAGTGCCCAGACGGCAAACCGCCCGGATCGGTGCATATCGGGCAAGTCTTCGGAACAGACGCTCGGAGCCGCTAGCATTTCGCCGAGAATAAGGACGTATTCGCGTGGACCACTAAAGACCTCAAGGGGGTTGACAGGGATTGGCCAAGACAGCCTCAACGTCGCAAACAAGAAAGCCAAGGAAGCAAAAGTTGAGGAAGATGTCATCCGAAAGAGCGACGCGGCGGCCGCAGTGCGTGCAAAGGCTCTGGACGCATGATGAAAGCAAAAGATCGGAATGGCTAGCCAATGTGGTAATGGTCAAGAAGAAAAGTGGCAAATGGCGCATGTGCGTGGATTTCACAGATCTAAACAAACATTGCCCGAAAGACCCATTCGCTACCGCGGATCGACAAGCTAGTCGATATCGCGTCCGGTTGCGAGTTGTTAAGTTTACGGATTGTTTCTCTGGTACCATCGATATGGCTGAATGAAGAAGACAAGAGAAAACAAGTTTCATCACTCCCGGGGAACCTTTGCTACAAGCGCATGCCCGAGGGTCTCGCGCGCAAGGCCCTACTTTCTCCGAATGACGTACGAGGTCTTTAGGGAGCGTAAAAGAGGAAAAACCTGGTCGCATACGTGGATGATATAGTGGTGAAAAGCGATAAGAAAAGCACACACATCGAGGATCTAAAGGAAACTTTTGTGAACCTTCGAGCAAGCGGACCGAAGCTAAACCCGGAAAATGCATATTCGGGGTAGCAAGGGCAAGATGTTGGGATGTCCGTATCCGCCGAGGCATAGAAGCTAACCCGACAAGATTGCCGCTATTGTGAACATGAGACCGCCCGAGACCAAAAAGTGTGTCAGAAGCTCACCGGCGTGATCGCCGCCTGGGAGGTTCATATCCAAGCGCGGAACGGGACTTCCATTTTTCCGAATCCTAAAAATTCGAGGGTTTCGATGGGGCCCGCCTCAGAAGAAGCATTCGATGACCTAAAAGCTTACTCCGTCAAAGGCCACAACATTATCAAGCCCATCGCGATGCGACCCTAGCACTATACAGCAAGTCTCCCACGCCGCGGTGAGCGCGGTTCGTGGAAGAAAAAGAGAACGAGGGGAAGTTACCAGCTCCCAATCTATTTCGTATCGCGTTGACATCGAAGGCAAACTATTCCGAGCCGGAGAAAATCGCATATGCGGTGGTCATGGCGTCGCGAAAGCTCAAGCACTATTTTCGTGCTCACCACATTCGGGTTTTGTCCGTCAGCCCCTAGAAGCCCCGTTTCGTAAACGCAGGCGTAGGCCGGATAGGCAAGTGGGCGGCCGAGCCGAATGAATATGTCATTGACTTCGAGCACGATCGGCCATCAAATCGCAGTCATAGCGGACTTCATCGCGATTGGACCCCATGTGGGGATAACACTACCTCGCCTTCGAGGAACCGTAATGGACGGTGCACACGGATGGAGCATGGTGCTCACCGAGCAGTGCATATCCGCGGTATTGACACCTCCAATCGCCCAAAGCCGCGATACGCCGCAAAGAAGGCGCATCGCACCACCAACAACACGCCCGAATACGAGGCGCTTCGCCGGGTCTCGTGAAACTCCGAGCGCTAGGAATCCAGATGCGTCATCAAGTCCGATTCGCAAGTAATTGTGGGGCACATCCGAAAGGAATACACAGAAAGGAACCGCCTGCCATCCGGAAGCCGTCGGCGAATGGAGAAATATTTCCTTGGTTTCACTTGCAATACATCCAAGGGCGACAACACAGGCAGACGCGCCGGCAAAAGCCGCAGCCCAAAACACCCCTTGCCCGCCGATGTTTTCTACCAAGTCTTGATACCGCAGCGGTGCGACGGAGGAGGAACGACCGGCAGAATTCACGCTATCGCGAGTGACGACCGGAGAGCACCGATATGGGCATTCATCTTCTCGGAACTTATGAGCCAAGAGACAGAAGCAACAACAAAGGATGGAGTCCGTAACCAAGCAATACTCCATAATCGGAGAGAATCTCGTACAAGGAGGGAGTGGTAGCACCACTATCAAGTGCACGCCCGGAACGAGGGGGTCCAAACTTTTGCACGATATACATTCGGGAACTTGCGGGGCCCACAGAGGTCCGCATGAAATCGCTCACGAGCAATGAGACAAGGCTTTTATTGGCCAACCGCTATCGAGGACGCCGCAACCGGTGAAATCGCTGTGGCTGCCGAAGTTCGCAAAACACCGAGAGGGCCTCCAAGAAATCTAACCTCCCCGATATGTCCAACTTGGCCGCTACGTAGATGGGCATCGACATAGCCGACCGCCCCGCCGGCGCCCGGAATATGAAATTCACGCATGGCACCGGAATACTTCACCAAATGGGTTGAAGCTAAAGCGTTGGCGACAATATCATCTCGGCACCTTAGTCAACTTGGTGGCGAGAATCATCTCGCAGATTCGGGGTTCCATCCTACATAACAATTGACAACGGAAGCGCTTGACGCACCAAGTTCGAACTTTTCGTGAAGACTGGGATCAAACCGACGTTTGCTTCAAGAATCACCCGTAATCGAATGGCGCAGTTGAACGGGTCAACGGTGACATATTCACTACCATATCAAAGACCCTCGAAAAACACCGAGAAGAAAGGTAGATGGGCCCAGGAGTTTAGCCTACGGTTGGGGGCACAATATATCCAAGTCGCGCTACCGGTTTCACGCCTTTCGCACTTCGGGAAGAAGCCGTTACCCAGAAGAGGTTCACTGGGATCTTTTCGAACCGAGATCATGGCCACTACCCTGTAATCAACGATACACTCGCCGAAACGGCCGATTCGCTAAGGCTACTGCGGCAATGAAAACCTCGACAGTACCATCGGGAAACAAAGACTTGGAGAGATAAAAAGTGCCGAGGCAGTCATCAACCCAGGAGATATGGTCCTTATTCGGCAACCCGACAAGCAAGGCAAATTGCAATCGCCATGGTACGGGCCGTACATCGTCGCAAGAATGGTAAAAGAAGGAGTCTACACGCCGGTGAAAGAGGACGGCACGTAGTCCAGCCCACACTGAACGCCGACAACCTCGCGCGCTTCTACCCATGAAATTACCCCATCGGGTTGTAATTTTCTTTTCTTAATTCTCTGGAACACAATTCGAGGGGCGCGCTCTTTTTCCTCGCAGGGGAAGCCTTTTCGGAGGTGTGAGGTTTTTTAATGAGGCGTCCCTATGTACCCCTGTTTAATACTTTTCAATTCACGTTTCCCCTAAAGTGTGGATCCGTAACGTTTTCTCCGATCCGAAAAGTCGTTGCCATATGTGTCACCGACCCTATTCGGAGAAGCTTCAAAGTTGCAAGCAACCAAAAGCCAAAAACGGCTAGTAAACTCACAAAACGCCGAAGCATCATGAATGCACCAAACAACCCAAATGCGCGCAAACAAAGCCGCAGCGAATCCCGGCAAAAACGCGAAGTATCGCGAATCGGCAAAACGCCGAATGCGTGCAAACAACTCGTGAAACGAACCTCGGAGAAAAAGACCCGAAGGTTACGATAACGCAAAGTTACAATCAATTTTCATCTCGCAATGTCGACTTCTTATTCATCATATTCTCGCGGTATAATTACACCAAAGGCGCTCGGGGTGTTTAACATCACAATCAAAAGCAACACACCCTCTATATCGAGCAATGCCTCGAGAATGTGCGCAATTAGGGTCCCTGACTCTCGAAAGGAGCGCGTTCGCACCACTATCGAGCGAGCTCCGCCGACGTAACCTCGGCTCTCAAAAGGAGTGCCGCGCACCATTATCGAGCGCAGCCCAATATGGCATACAAAGCGTAAAGGCCGAATGCCCACTTCCAGTCCAAGAGGAGAAGGTGTAGCGAATGCGGCATTTGGTCCGACGGCAATACAAATCCCAAAACCTCCCATTCCAAGAAGACATAAGCGGGATCTGCGGGTGGTAAAACAAAAACAAAGGTCTTAGCAGCCATGATAAAAACCAAGAGCTTGGACCGCATTATATAATCTAGCCATTCACCTCTCGAGACGAGTCAAATTTATGACTCACCTAACAAACGTACAACGGCGTTATGGTGTAAAGGGTGTTTCACGGCACGATGACCCAAGCGGCATTATATATGCATAACACCCCCATAATGCAAAGCCATGCCAGTCAAAACAAACTCATCCCGCTCCAAAACTAAGGCTAGTAGGAATGAGAGGAGTCGAAAGGAGCCGCACTCGTCCTCCCGTTTCGCTTGTGAGAGCCGAGCAAATAGGCACAGCCGTTCAACTCGGAGGAGTCGAGGGGAGTCGCACTAGTCCTCCCGTTTCAGCTTGTGAGCTTGAGAAGCCAGGTGCAGCCGCATCGAATCGGCCGCCTAAGCAAAATCAGAGCGCGCAATAGCGTAGATGCGCGTAAACGCGCGCCTCCCTACTCCCAAGAATGACCGGAAATACCACCTCCGCACGGCGACTAGTCCATATTCGGGATTCCACCACGCAGCTTGGGGCAAACATAAGGCTTGGGATCCTAGCCAACGGATGCGGTTCGTGCTCTACCCGCCATAAGCGAAAGGGCATGGTGCGCGCCTATTCGGTGTTGGAAGCCGACCCTACCGCTCGAGATAGGACTCATCCGGGCCTAAGCCACGAGGCCATACGAGTTCCATTCTGGCCGTGCTTAGCGCATATGCATTTTGTAATAACCACTACAAACTCTTAAGTAAAAACAAACCGCCGGAGGGCTTAACTCAAAACCCGAATGCGCTCCACCGCTCAAATTCAAAAAAAAAAAAAAAAAAAAAAGGGCGCTCTAAGTCTCCATGCACCGGAGGGCTTAACTCAAAAACTTCGAATGCGCTCCACCGCTCAAATTCGGGTGGGGCGGCGCTCTAAGTCTCCATGCACCGCTCGGAGGGCTTAACTCAAAAATTCTCGAATGCGCCCTCCACCGCTCAAATTGGGGTGGCGCTCTAAGTCTCCATGCAACGCTGGAGGGCTTAACTCAAAACTCACGAATGTGCCCTCCACCGCTCAAATTCGGGGGCGGCGCTCTGCTCTACACGCAACGCCCGGGGAGCTTAAGGAGGAATACCAATGCGCCCGCCACCGC
This sequence comes from Themeda triandra, assembly GCA_018135685.1. Lineage (NCBI taxonomy): Eukaryota > Viridiplantae > Streptophyta > Magnoliopsida > Poales > Poaceae > Themeda > Themeda triandra. The sequence goes on along the minus strand of JAENPR010002671.1, from coordinate 2,617 downwards.
TGAACCAAGGGACGGTGGTGTTCTGCCACAATGGCGGTGCGCTCAAAAGTTCATTCTACAAAGCATTCGCGATCCGGAATTTTCAAGTCCGAATGCGACGCCGGATCGAAAGCGGTAACACACCGCAGAAAACAAACAAATAGTTAAACTATGAACGCATTCGGTTCCGGCACCGCAAAATATGTCCAAGAAGTTCTAGGGTTCCCGAACCCCGGCCACGCAGGCCACAAACACGGCCACGCAGGCCAAGCACGACAGAAAGTTCTTACAAAGGGATACATCAAGAGTTGCCGCAGCCCGGCCAGCAGAGACCGAGGACTGTGCGCGCCGCCTTCGGTGGACGCCGCCGCGAAGGGTTCGCGGCACCGATTGATCGACTCGTGCGGCACTTCTCGGCGCACGGCCATCTCCGGAGACCGAAGCGCGCGGAGGACGGCGTGTCGCCCGCCGCGGCCGCCTCGCTCGTCCCTACCCCGAATGTAGGCCACGACCCGGTCACGGATAATGGCCTCTTCCGCCTCATCCCCCTAAAAGAAAGAAGCACGAAAATGGTCATGTTAGTTAAAAGATTCCTAACCCAACCCATCAAAAGTGACAAGCGCCATTCGGCAGTTTACCTCCGCCACGCTTAGTGCCGCCCGAAGCAAGCCGAGATTGCGACCGCCACCGTCTCCGTAAGCCGCCGAAGAACTTCACGCGGCTCGTGTGCGTCCCCATCCGGGACCCGAGCGGTCCACGCCATCGGAGCCTAAGTGCGGCCGCATGTGGACAGCCCTCGCGTCCCCGCTTGCACCCGCACGGTGGTTTCAAGGGCGGCCTACGGCCGTCCCGAGCTCCATTTGGCCCTCCAATGCGGCGAGCCCGGTCCGAGGAATCCGGCAAAATCAAACACCGAGGTGTCCTCCCGATAGCGGCACCACCTGCCGCCAACTCCGGCCACCGCACGCGCGAAGATGGTAGCGGCCTGGTTAAGTTCAGCCGAGTTGCCGCGACGGCGGACCGCCGCAGCTGGTTTTGGGTGTTCCTTTCGGTCCCGCGTCCGGGCGTCCGCTTCCCTCCTCGCGCGCCGCTTTCTCTCCGTTGCTTCTGCGCGCTTGCGCCAGCTCCTCCTTCACTGCGCACGCTGCCTCGCTTGAGTTTAGACTCAACGAAAGCGACAGCGCAATCCCGCTTGGGCGAGCGCAAAGACTTATAACAGATTGCTGCGCCAAAAAAAGAGTGAGAATGTAAACAACCCGAAAAGGAAAAGACTCGATCATCGGGTCGAAAACTTACGTAAATAGCGTGGAAGTTGATGGCCGAGAGGAGCTCCAGCGATCCACCTTGGTCCAAATCCCTTCGGTGGTGGTGGCACTAAAGGAGGTGCTGACCGGTCCGCGAAAGCGACACCCGCCGCGCCCGGCAGAAGCCGCTTGCGCGCGCCCACCCCCGCGATTAAGCGAGCGCCCGAAGCCGCCCCTAGAGCACGAGCAAGTTGGTAAGTCCTTTCACGGTCTCGGGCTCGTGTCTCGGGAGATGAGCACCCCGAATACACGCGCATGTGGTCGCATTCGCCGGGGCTCGCTCTCTAAGGAGAGCCTCGCCATGTCCAAATAGAGCACACGCCGCGGTTTCGGGGTCATGCGACCGAGCTCGCGCAGGAATCGGACTTACCAGTCTCCCGGCCGGATTCGGGTCCGGTCCGAAACGGACCGGACGCTCGCGGAAGCAAAGGCGGCATTGGAGCAGCGCCGCACCGGCCGCAGTACACTCGGCCCCGGGTCGCTCACATCGCGAAAGCGCCCTCGGAGGTGTCCGCGGCCTCTTCAAGCTCACGCCTAGGAACTCGCCGTCGGTGCGCTCGGAGGTAAGCGGCATGGGTCAGCAATTTTCTTGCGCGTTCGGCCATCGAGCTAGAACCGGGTATCGCCCGCAAAACATAAGGACAAAATGTCACATTAGTTCATGACGCCCGGGATGCCAAAGCCTACGCCCTAATGCGCAACGCGTATCCGCTCTACCATTTCGGCATGCAAAGGCCCCGACCCCAGAAGTCCAATGAGAATTTAGAGCTGCTTTTCGAGGTTTGGTCCACTGTCCGGCCATTTCGCGGCATACCCGAACATCGCGAGCCTCCGGTTCCGGCGTTCCCGGCTTTTGCCTTGCGCTCGCTTCTGGCGGCACGGTGCTCGGCACACCGGTGCGTAGGACCGTGGTGTCAGTGCGCGGGCCGATCCGGGCGCTCCCGATCCCGTCCCGCGCCTTGCGCCATCTTTCCGGCCATTGACATCATCGCCGCTTGGGCCTTGGGCGCTTCGGAGCCGGGGCGCTCTTCCGAATACCGAATACCCATGCGCCTAGAACGCGGTTCTTCCTAGGAGAATTTCCAAGTCGAAGCATTTTCTTCTTGTGCTCCCTTTCTCCATATGGCCCGCACAACCGGACAGCCTTCTCTCCAAACCAAGAACAGTATGCCGCGCTCCGAGGCAAAGTGATCCGGCGCCGAGAAGATAATCGGGACTCCCCGATAGCCACCGATGTCCCGAATAGGCTCGACTTCACAAGTTCGCATAAGGGCCACTTCGTCGATAGCTATCATTTCTTCCGGCCAAGTCACGGCTAGTTTGCCGGCCGGGCG